>CM051039.1:48918056-48925556 GCA_027627225.1 Congeria kusceri | reverse complement strand
ATGTATTGCCAATATGTATTTACTAATTTGATACTTTGAACATGTATTGTATACGATGAACATGTATTGTATACGATGAACATGTATTGCCAATACGTACTTACTAATTGTATACGATGAACATGTATTGTATACGATGAACATGTATTGCCAAAATGCACTTGAAGGAAGTGGATTCGTTACCAATAACTTAAATCAAGTGGACATTTGTAATGAGTATTATGCATGCTTTATATGGTACAATCATTTATGAATGCTAACTAGATTTAAAATTGAGATGCAACTGGTTTATGATAGCCAGTGAAGAAGGTTCACGTTAATTTGCAGTTTTTTTTAGGCCTATATTAAAATATATGTTGCTGTGCATTCCCGTTAGCTACAATAAATGTCTGGAACTCTTCTACATGTTTTTGTAAAAGTAAGTAAGAAAGTAAGTAAGTAAGTAAGTAAGTAAATAAATAAAAATAAATACAATAAATAAATAAATAAATAAATAAATAAATAAATAAATAAATAAATAAACACATAAACAAATAAAAAAAAAAGATAAACAAACACACAAACAAAATAAATAAATAAATAAATAAATAAATAAATAAATCTAATAAATAAATAAATAAATAAATAAATAAATAAATAAATAAATAAATAAATAAATAAATAAATAAATAAATAAATAAATAAATAAATAAATAAATTAATGAATAAATAAATAAATAAATAAATAAATAAATAAGGAAGGAAAGAATGAACGAATAAACGAACACACGAATAAAATGAATACAATTATGTGTTCCCCGTCGGTGTGTTAGGTTCGCAGTACGGGACGTGAACAATACATTTGTTTTGGTCTATAAGATGGGAAGTAGAACGTCAAAGTCAATTTCTAACCATATATAGTGATTGCTATTTTATTCAAAACTGTATGTTCATGCAGTAGTAGCAGCAACAGAAGTAGTACTTGCAGTATAGAAGCAGCAGTAGTATTAATAGTAGTGGTAGCAACAGCAGCAGCAGCAGTAGTAGCAGTAATAGCAGCACAAACACACAATAGTAGAAGCAGGTGCAGCAAGAGAAGTATCATAAGTAGCAGTATTAGTAGTAATAGCAGTAGAAGCAACAACAGTAATAGCAAATATGTAAGAATGATATTTAATGATATTAATAAAACTTGGTTCTTGGCTATTCTGTTCTTTGAAGTGTTGACATGAAAGTGTTGTTTTTTTTATAAACTGATGTATGATTGTAGCTGATTGCTTCTGGAACTGTTTTATGATTAAGGGATTTCATCACAGAAATGCATTAGGTGATTGCTTGGCGCTTGAAAGCCATTTAAAACAGTTCATGTATGTATTTTACCGATAGCTAGTGTGGCACAAACACTTAATAATTTATCAATTAACTGATATGTCAATACTTCAAAATATTACGAATAATTAATTTCCCTTCACAACACATGCACACGTAGATATAATGCTTTTGTATTAAATAAAATATCGTCATTTTTGTGTAAAATTCACATGTGTTTTTTCAACGACAGAGTAAAGGACAATGAAGCTGTTGGCAGTGCTGATAAACTTTTTCTGGGCGACACGATGCAAACGTTTTCCGTTGTATATCGGAGGCGTTATGGAACTGGGACCCTTTATTGAACTGGAAAAGTTGCCAAGATGGTACGAAAAATATAGGATAGTTCCAACGCTGGTACATCAAGTGCTGAGTACAATTAACAACAGAAGTGACATCCTCGCCGATTTTGAGCTAAAAATCGAAATGAAAGATGCTGAGGTGAGTGTATACAGAACTATATGTCTTTCTAATCAGGTAGACATTTAGCAAAGGCTAGGTTATCAATAACGTACAACGGTTGAAAGATTAGTTTCTCGTTTTTAAAGTTATCGTATATCAAGCTGTCATTCCGTGTTATGCGGCAGACTGGTCAAAGGGACTTGTTCACAGATTTTCATATTTTTGAAAAATGCAATTTAATGTGTAATTGCAAAAACCAAAGCATTTGGACTAACCAAAACCAAATATAATATAAAGAAAACACATTACATAAATAAAAATTGCCCTCCATGGGACTCGAACTACTTCCGCCAGGATCAAAAGTCAGCCGCGCAAGCCACTCGGCTGTTATGACTTACAAACATGGTAGTGAGTTATAAATGCTATCTCAAAACTTATATAAAGGAAAATAAATACATTTAAAAAATTGCCTTTGCCGGGACTCTAAGCCGGGACCTTTGAGATAAAAAACCTCATGCGATAACCACTCAAATATTCGGACTTTGTGGTTGGTTGTGTATTTTGAACGCTATGTAAGTGATACAATGTTTCCCCAAAAACCCATGAAAAGCGTTACAAACGCTTCATAATTTTATCGTTTTTCATTTATGATTTTTCATGAAAGACACTATATTTTCAAAATATTTCTTTGTTAGTAGTGTTATTTTGCTTGTTTATATGAAGTGTATTTTTCTTTTTTGAGATCTGTAACAAAAAATGAAATTGCCAATCTGTTAACATGTCCATTTAACGTATTCCAATCATGTTCTACTGTTTGGATCGTATGCTCATAACGAATTAACTGCATTTTGGACACAGCATATCTTGCATAAATGTAAGGATCTGATTATCAACTGGTGAGATGTTTATATCTTTTGGCCACATGAAGACATTTCTACAACTATTGAATAAAATGCGTCGAAAGTAGCATTTGCTCATAATAAAAGTTGCACTTGCATTGAAAAGGTTATTTCAGTTTATTTCCAAAACGTATTTTCTGTAAAATCTGAAAAGGTATTTTCAGTTTATTTCCAAAACGTATTTTCTGTAAATTCTGAAAAATACAACCCGATATGTGTACTGTCCAGAAAAACATGGCCTCGGAGAAACCTGAATTTACATCAAACATGTAAGAGTGATAATTCTTATGACAATTTTGTATTCATTACCGCTGTCACATGCTGTTATAAACAAAGTGAAACTCCAGCTGCGACAGCTGGAGATAACTCTTATTATCAGGAAGAGGTCCTTTATTTATGGCTAGGGCCCAATTGCCAAAACAAACGGCACAATACAAAAAACACATAACAAACACAAATGAATAAAACGTGGGTCGCCGCCTTGGTCAATGCAAATCATTGGGGGTTTAAACCGGTATGTGGGTACCCGAACCTAACACTTGCCCCAACTAAATGTATATACAGATTAACCTTATAGCATCGCAACTCAAATTAAACATCAATAAAAGAGAGAATACTTATTCAATTTAATTACCATTTAACTGCTCAATGTCTAGATACAAACTAGATAAGCAGAATTGCAAATTTCTCAGGCACGATGTTAAAATGATAGAAAAAACAAGTATCAACTACATCTCGTCTTCATAAAAAAGATTTTAAAACATGCAGAACTAGTGACCAAAATACTTCAGAATTACTCGCATTGTTTTTTCAGTCATACGACGTATTTGCCGGAATGAAATGAACTCGATCGACGTATCCAGAGTTTACAGTATATTATAATTATAAGGCTGGAGCTTCAGTTTAGTCCCCCTACAATGATATTAAAATTAACTTCACAATAACTCATTTAGCAAATACGGGATTATTTTTCATTTATGTTTTATTCAGTGTACAATGAAGGGTTAACCGAAGTTATTTTAGCACGAAAGGCAATCTCACACAAATATGTGGAGATTATAATTTTTTCCAAACTTTTAGTCAGGGTTTCCCACAGAATTTCTTAAGCCCATTTCGAAATTAATTAATCCTCTTTTACACGAAATAATACTCCTCACTCGTAATAATAATAATTATGTATATACAAATTATTTACGAACATTTTACACCTTTATATCCTCGATATATCAAACGATTGCAGTTAATATAGATAATATAAGATAATATTAAATTGACAATCACAGACTGATAATGGATTTTCAACAAAAAAATGTCTTTCATAATCTAAAAATGTTTAACAGAAATACAAATGTGTCTTACAAATTACTATAAAGCCAGTAATTGTTAATTCAACGCTTCCTGAATTAGACTGCTTTGCTTCATATGTCCGTATTTGAATCCTCATCGCAAAAATGCGCATCCAAAAGAAATGTAAAAAGTTAAACAGTTGAGCCGTTTTCATAACACAGTCAATTGTCCTGATGCCCCGACATCGTACCAGCCATTTCAGCACCAAGTTTACTTCAACGCAAGATTCGATCATTATTCGTCATAGGAAAGATGTCCATCAAAGAAAAATTCCCTTTGACGCTTTTTGGAAAGGTTGGAAGCTGTTTTCGTTACAAATGCACTTAGCGGATACGCCTCTCAGACCATTTCTCTGAATAACGTCGAAGGAAATAAAAACACATGCTTTACAAAGCAAAAATACGTCAATAATCAACATTGGGGTATAAAAACAATTAATTGAATTTGAATGCGAGTTAACTGCCTCAAAAATACGTAAATCAAAGACAAACATTATTACCTCAATAAGTTCGTTACTGTATAAAGGAGACCAAATACCATTACATTCCATGGATTTTAGTGACATAGAAACTCCCAGCATAGAAATTACATACCATTTAAATAGATCTATAACAAACGATGAGAAACGAAAATGCATTTGTAAATTAAAACTAGGTAAATCGCATGGTATTAATGGCATTGGGGCCGAATGTATACATGTACATGCTCTCATCTCTTATTGTATCGAAACTACTTTCTTTAAAAATCTGAAATTAAGGTATTAATAATGGCATATAATAACGGTTGAAATAAGGTATATGTAATACGAAATTTGTGTTCGCATTCCGAAATAAACATCAATTTATAATATGGGTCGTGTTTATTATGCCCTTTTCGTGTTTACTTTTTCACGTCAGAATTGTGAGCATTTTGAATAACCATAGTTTACACAAATCTGCTTTATAAATCAGAATAGCGCAGTTAGTTAAAGTGATGGCTACTGTCATTATAACTTTGTATGGCTCCTAAGTCGTGACTTCGATACCCGCTTGGGGTTTTAATATTTTCAAACACATTTGCTGATTTCGTTTATCAAATATCTCATAACGTATTATATATTTATAATTTATGTAATATACCCACCTTAGTATAGCACATTTATATCACCTTATATCATTTATAGTGCAATTGAAAACAATATTTCGATAACATAGTCCCTTTAAAATAATCGATGATAGCGTACTCATCAATGGAGGATGCTTTCTATTGTTTTCACTCCACCACCTGTGAAAAACTGTCATATACGCACATTAAATATTTGAAGCCGACTATATTCAACGTTTAATTACTCCTAACTCGCACATATTTACTAATAGCCAATGAAGCACACTATGGGTTCATTAAAAAGCGCTTACCGTAATAATTTTGTGGATACGGATACGTTTTACAAATGCAGAAAAGCGGCCTTACAGGTGGCAGCCCATGAGAATTTTTTATCCCAATTTTGGCCTGCCTCTGAGGAACGTGATTTTATGAGAAAGTCAGGATTATGATTATGATATTTCAAATAATTGTTTAAATCTTGGAAACTGTCAATAAAAAAATACTTATTGGGTTATATGTATAAAGATTGTAATTTTTGCTATGATTTCTTGTTTGGTTGTCATAGCAACCATCTCTTTATTATTAATATTTTTGTCCGAAGCATTTATACATTCAAAGTTTGTTATTTGGGAAAGGCCGTCCAGTAAAAATATATATTATATAAGTTACTTGTCCTTATTATGCCAGGTTCTGTATTGTAAGCATGAAAAACATTAAATTTTTGTGTGAAATGTGAACATTTGTCGTTATAGTGGTGTTACTTTTTTTGCTCATTCTTTCTCAAAACGAATGACTGAGAAAAAGTAAAGCCATTTCCAGTTTCTATACATATCAGTGTATTTTATCTATATAGCGCTATGTCCTGAAATTTTGTAACAATATCCACACTATGAAACGCCAGCCTTACTACGACAAGTGACCAATTGTCAATACATCACAGTACCATACGCAAAACACGAAACAAAAGCAAAAAAACTGGAATCACAGGCTGGGAACGTCATTGCAAAGCGTTGAGGATTTAAGCCTCAAACTGTGCCCAAAATATTCAAGTTACAAGATGTAGTTGATATTCACCAGCTCATCAGCTTCAGAGTGAAACTAAATCGTCATTTTTTTTTCAAATTGCTTCTTATGGTGTAAACTAATAAATAAAACTATAATGGGACTATGTCACCGAAAAAATGGCGTATTATTTCACTAATATTGATATTATATGATAGAAATGTGCTATACTAAGCCATCTGATATAAATAAATAATAATATAATACACAATGAGTTATTTCATAAAAACAAAATAGCAAACAAAGTCTGAAAAATTAAAACTCCATGCGGGATTCGAGCTCACGACTTAGAAGCCATACGGAGAAATGTTAGCAGACAGCGGTTTACCAACTGCGCTTTCATGCTTGGTGTTTTAACTATGGTTATACAAAATACTCACAATTCTGACGTCAAAATGTAAACAGAAAAAGGGCCAAAGAAACACGATCGATATTTTAAATTGATTTTTATCTCAGAATGCACACATTTTTTCTTCTGTTTAATTCGTTATTAAATGCCGGAATTAATATAAAAATATCATATATTTTAAAGAAATTGCCCCTTTGAGGCCCTCTTCGATGACTTAGTCCCTTTCAACTACTTTAAAAGTATTACGTTTTGTCAAATTTTCTAAACATTTATGTCGTCTCTAAACAATTCTTTAGATTTTCTCTGATTTAACCATAAATTTTGGAGTTTGTATGTCTTGTGTTATATACAAATTAAATTGACGAATAGAGCGGGCCAAAAGTGATGTCTCTCTTGTCACCTAGGCGACCAGGTCTATGTGATGGCTGAATGGGGTTGTCGGACAATTTCAACAAAAAATGCGTTCTTATTCCGCCACAGAAACACAACACCAAATCTCGTCAAACGTGAACAAATGTTCCTAACAATGAATTCCGAATGGAGAGCTGGCGGAGAATTCACGTTAAACAGGATACTTACGTATTCGATCCAATGATATCTGCAAGAAAGACTTGAAGCTGTCAAACATGGACGGCTCCTGGGAATGTACTGCAGAAGTCCGAACTGTCTGATGCCTTGCTGTCATGTATGTTGTACAGAAACACCGAGAAGTGAGCCAATTGGAGAGAACAACTAGGTTGCATCAACAGTCTTCATTGTACACATACATTGAATGCCACGGAGACCGCCGTTCAAGAGTTCGATTGTACAGCTACCCGCGAATGTACAGATTTAATGGCAGCTACACCATCGTCATATCAAGGCGGACGGATGTAATATACATGCATACATGTAATAACAATGCGGAGATATTCATCCTGTGTGTGAATGTGTACTATGTCATAGTTGTTTAAGTTTGATTTGAATCATTTCATGCATTCAGGTTATCTATGTATTTATGTAGTTACCATT
>CM051039.1:48874620-48917856 GCA_027627225.1 Congeria kusceri | reverse complement strand
TTAACAATACCAAGCAAACATTGTTGTAACGTCCATAACTTACATTCAGTCTAGGTTAACAATTCAAAGCAAACATTGTTGTAACGTCCATATCTTACATTGATTCTAGGTTAACAATACAAAGCAAACATTGTTGTAACGTCCATATCTTACATTCGGTCTAGGTTAACAATACAAAGCAAACATTGTTGTAACGTCCATATCTTACATTCAGTCTAGGTTAACAATACAGTGCAAACATTGTTGTAGCGCCCAAATCTGGCATTCGGTCTAGGTTAACAACTCAAAGCAAACATTGTTGTAACATCCATATCTTACATTCAGTCTAGGTTAACAATACAAAGCAAACATTGTTGTAGCGTCCAAATCTGGCATTCGGACTAGGTTAACAATACAAAGCAAACATTGTTGTAACGTCCATATCTTACATTCAGTCTAGGTTAATAATACAGTGCAAACATTGTTGTAACGTCCATATCTTACATTCAGTCTAGGTTAACAATACAAAGCAAACATTTTTGTAACGTCCATATCTTGCATTCAGTCTAGGTTAACAATACAAAGCAAACATTGTTGTAACGTCCATATCTTACATTCGGTATATGTTAACAATACAAAGCATACATTGTTGTAACGTCCATATCTTACATTCAGTCTAGGTTAACAATACAAAGCAAACATTGCTGTAACGTCCATATCTTACATTCAGTCTAGGTTAACAATACATAGCTAACATTGTTGTAACGTCCATTACATTCAGTCTAGGTTAACAATACATAGCAAACATTGTTGTAACGTCCATATCTTACATTCAGTCTAGGTTAACAATACAAAGCAAACATTGTTGTAACGTCCATATCTTACATTCTGTCTAGGTTAACAATACAAAGCAAACATTGTTGTAGCGTCCATATCTTACATTCGGTCTAGGTTAACAATACAAAGCCAACATTGTTGTAACGTCCATATCTTACATCCAGTCTAGGTTAACAATACATAGCAAACATTGTTGTAGCGTCCAAATCTGGCATTCGGTCTAGGTTAACAATACATAGCGAATATTGTTGTAACGTCCATATCTTACATTCAGTCTAGGTTAACAATACAGTGCAAACATTGTTGTAACGTCCATATCTTACATTCAGTCTAGGTTAACAATACAAAGCAAACATTGTTGTAACGTCATATCTTACATTCGGTCTAGGTTAACAATACAAAGCAAACATTGTTGTAACGTCCATATCTTACATTCAGTCTAGGTTAACAATACAAAGCAAACATTGTTGTAGCGTCCAAATCTGGCATTCGGTCTAGGTTAACAATACATAGCAAACTTTGTTGTTAAGTCCATATCTTACATTCAGTCTAGGTTAACAATACATAGCAAACATTATTGTATCGTCCAAATCTGGCATTCGGTCTAGGTTAACAATACCAAGCAAACATTGTTGTAACGTCCATAACTTACATTCAGTCTAGGTTAACAATACAAAGCAAACATTGTTGTAACGTCCATATCTTACATTCAGTCTAGGTTAACAATACAAACCAAACATTGTTGTAACGTCCATATCTTACATTCGGTCTAGGTTAACAATACATAGCAAACATTGTTGTAACGTCCATATCTTACATTCAGTCTAGGTTAACAATATAGTGCAAACATTGCTGTAGCGCCCAAATCTGGCATTCGGTCTAGGTTAACAACACAAAGTAAACATTGTTGTAACGTCCATATCTTACATTCAGTCTAGGTTAACAATACAAAGCAAACATTGTTGTTGCGGTCCAAATCTGGCATTCGGACTAGGTTAACAATACAAAGCAAATATTGTTGTAACGTCCATATCTTACATTCAGTCTAGGTTAACAATACAGTGCAAACATTGTTGTAACGTCCATATCTTACATTCAGTCTAGGTTAACAATACAAAGCAAACATTGTTGTAACGTCCATACCTTACATTCAGTCTAGGTTAACAATACAAAGCAAACATTGTTGTAGCGTCCATATCTTACATTCGGTCTAGGTTAACAATACAAAGCAAACATTGTTGTAACGTCCATATCTTACATTCAGTCTAGGTTAACAATACATAGCTAACATTGTTGTAACGTCCATATCTTACATTCAGTCTAGGTTAACAATACATAGCAAACATTGTTGTAACGTCCATATCTTACATTCAGTCTAGGTTAACAATACAAAGCAAACATTGTTGTAACGTCCATATCTTACATTCAGTCTAGATTAACAATACAAAGCAAACATTGTTGTAACGTCCATATCTTACATTCGGTCTAGATTCACAATACAAAGCAAACATTGTTGTAGCGTCCATATCTTACATTCGGTCTAGGTTAACAATACAAAGCAAATATTGTTGTAACGTCCATATCTTACATTCAGTCTAGGTTAACAATACATAGCAAACATTGTTGTAGCGCCCAAATCTGGCATTCGGTCTAGGTTAACAATACATAGCAAATATTGTAGTAACGTCCATATCATACATTCAGTCTAGGTTAACAATACAGTGCAAACATTGTTGTAACTTCCATATCTTACATTCAGTCTAGGTTAACAATACAGTGCAAACATTGTTGTAGCGCCCAAATCTGGCATTCGGTCTAGGTTAACAACACAAAGCAAACATTGTTGTAACGTCCATATCTTACATTCAGTCTAGGTTAACAATACAAAGCAAACATTGTTGTAGCGTCAAAATCTGGCATTCGGACTAGGTTAACAATACAAAGCAAACATTGTTGTAACGTCCATATCTTACATTCAGTCTAGGTTAACAATACAGTGCAAACATTGTTGTAACGTCCATATCTTACATTCAGTCTAGGTTAATAATACAAAGCAAACATTGTTGTAACGTCCATATCTTACATTCAGTCTAGGTTAGCAATACAAAGCAAACATTGTTGTAACGTCCATATCTTACATTCGCTCTAGGTTAACAATAAAAAGCAAACATTGTTGTAACGTCCATATCTTACATTCAGTCTAGGTTAACAATACAAAGCAAACATTGTTGTAACGTCCATATCTTACATTCAGTCTAGGTTAACAATACAAAGCAAACATTGTTGTAACGTCCATATCTTACATTCAGTCTAGGTTAACAATACAAAGCAAACATTGTTATAACGTCCATATCTTACATTCGGTCTAGGTTCACAATACAAAGCAAACATTGTTGTAGCGTCCATACCTTACATTCGGTCTAGGTTAACAATACAAAGCAAACATTGTTGTAACGTCCATATCTTACATTCAGTCTAGGTTAACAATACATAGCAAACATTGTTGTAGCGTCCAAATCTGGCATTCGGTCTAGGTTAACAATACATAGCAAATATTGTTGTAACGTCCATATCTTACATTCAGTCTAGGTTAACAATACAGTGCAAACATTGTTGTAACGTCAATATTTTACATGCAGTCTAGGTTAACAACACAAAGCAAACATTGTTGTAACGTCCATATCTTACATTCAGTCTAGGTTAACAATACAAAGCAAACATTGTTGTAACGTCCATATCTTACATTCAGTCTAGGTTAACAATACATAGCAAACAGTGTTGTAACGTCCACATCTTACATTCAGTTTATTTTTACAATACATAGCAAACATTGTTGAAATGTCATTATCTTACATTCAGTCTAGGTTAACAATACAAAGCAAACATTGTTGTAACGTCCATATTTTACATTCAGTCTATGTTAACAATACAAAGCAAACAGTGTTGTAACGTCCATATCTTATATTCAGTCTAGGTTAACAATACATAGCAAACATTGTTGTAATGTCCAAATCTGTCATTCGGTCTAGGTTAACAATACAAAGCAAATATTGTTGTAACGTCCATATCTTACATTCAGTCTAGGTTAACAATATAAAGCAAACATTGTTGTAACGTCCATATCTTACATTCAGTCTAGATTAACAATACAAAGCAAACATTGTTGTAGCGTCCAAAATGTGGCATTCGGTCTAGGTTAACAATACAAAGCAAACATTTTTGTAGCGTCCAAATCTGTCATTCGTTCTAGGTTAACAATACATAGCAAACTTTGTTGTAAAGTCCATATCTTACATTCAGTCTAGGTTAACAATACATAGCAAACATTGTTGTATCGTCCAAATCTGGCATTCGGTCTAGGTTAAACAATACCAAGCAAACATTGTTGTAACGTCCATAACTTACATTCAGTCTAGGTTAACAATACAAAGCAAACATTGTTGTAACGTCCATATCTTACATCGATTCTAGGTTAACAATACAAAGCAAACATTGTTGTAACGTCCATATATTACATTCGGTCTAGGTTAACAATACAAAGCAAACATTGTTGTAACGTCCATATCTTACATTCAGTCTAGGTTAACAATACAGTGCAAACATTGTTGTAGCGCCCAAATCTGGCATTCGGTCTAGGTTAACAACACAAAGCAAACATTGTTGTAACATCCATACCTTACATTCAGTCTAGGTTAACAATACAAAGCAAACATTGTAGTAGCGTCCAAATCTGGCATTCGGACTAGGTTAACAATACAAAGCAAACATTGTTGTAACGTCCATATCTTACATTCAGTCTAGGTTAATAATACAGTGCAAACATTGTTGTAACGTCCATATCTTACATTCAGTCTAGGTTAACAATACAAACAAACATTTTTGTAACGTCCATATCTTGCATTCAGTCTAGGTTAACAATACATAGCAAACATTGTTGTAGCGTCCAAATCTGGCATTCGGTCTAGGTTAACAATACATAGCAAATATTGTTGTAACGTCCATATCATACATTCAGTCTAGGTTAACAATACAGTGCAAACATTGTTGTAACTTCCATATCTTACATTCAGTCTAGGTTAACAATACAGTGCAAACATTGTTGTAGCGCCCAAATCTGGCATTCGGTCTAGGTTAACAACACAAAGCAAACATTGTTGTAACGTCCATATCTTACATTCAGTCTAGGTTAACAATACAGTGCAAACATTGTTGTAACGTCCATATCTTACATTCAGTCTAGATTAACAATACAAAGCAAACATTGTTGTAGCGTCCAAATCTGGCATTCGGTCTAGGTTAACAATACAAAGCAAACATTGTTGTAGCGTCCAAACCTGTCATTCGGTCTAGGTTAACAATACATAGCAAACTTTGTTGTAAAGTCCATATCTTACATTCAGTCTAGGTTAACAATACATAGCAAACATTGTTGTATCGTCCAAATCTGGAATTCGGTCTAGGTTAACAATACCAAGCAAACATTGTTGTAACGTCCATAACTTACATTCAGTCTAGGTTAACAATTCAAAGCAAACATTGTTGTAACGTCCATATCTTACATTGATTCTAGGTTAACAATACAAAGCAAACATTGTTGTAACGTCCATATCTTACATTCGGTCTAGGTTAACAATACAAAGCAAACATTGTTGTAACGTCCATATCTTACATTCAGTCTAGGTTAACAATACAGTGCAAACATTGTTGTAGCGCCCAAATCTGGCATTCGGTCTAGGTTAACAACTCAAAGCAAACATTGTTGTAACATCCATATCTTACATTCAGTCTAGGTTAACAATACAAAGCAAACATTGTTGTAGCGTCCAAATCTGGCATTCGGACTAGGTTAACAATACAAAGCAAACATTGTTGTAACGTCCATATCTTACATTCAGTCTAGGTTAATAATACAGTGCAAACATTGTTGTAACGTCCATATCTTACATTCAGTCTAGGTTAACAATACAAAGCAAACATTTTTGTAACGTCCATATCTTGCATTCAGTCTAGGTTAACAATACAAAGCAAACATTGTTGTAACGTCCATATCTTACATTCGGTATATGTTAACAATACAAAGCAAACATTGTTGTAACGTCCATATCTTACATTCAGTCTAGGTTAACAATACAAAGCAAACATTGCTGTAACGTCCATATCTTACATTCAGTCTAGGTTAACAATACATAGCTAACATTGTTGTAACGTCCATTACATTCAGTCTAGGTTAACAATACATAGCAAACATTGTTGTAACGTCCATATCTTACATTCAGTCTAGGTTAACAATACAAAGCAAACATTGTTGTAACGTCCATATCTTACATTCTGTCTAGGTTAACAATACAAAGCAAACATTGTTGTAGCGTCCATATCTTACATTCGGTCTAGGTTAACAATACAAAGCCAACATTGTTGTAACGTCCATATCTTACATCCAGTCTAGGTTAACAATACATAGCAAACATTGTTGTAGCGTCCAAATCTGGCATTCGGTCTAGGTTAACAATACATAGCGAATATTGTTGTAACGTCCATATCTTACATTCAGTCTAGGTTAACAATACAGTGCAAACATTGTTGTAACGTCCATATCTTACATTCAGTCTAGGTTAACAATACAAAGCAAACATTGTTGTAACGTCCATATCTTACATTCGGTCTAGGTTAACAATACAAAGCAAACATTGTTGTAACGTCCATATCTTACATTCAGTCTAGGTTAACAATACAAAGCAAACATTGTTGTAGCGTCCAAATCTGGCATTCGGTCTAGGTTAACAATACATAGCAAACTTTGTTGTTAAGTCCATATCTTACATTCAGTCTAGGTTAACAATACATAGCAAACATTATTGTATCGTCCAAATCTGGCATTCGGTCTAGGTTAACAATACCAAGCAAACATTGTTGTAACGTCCATAACTTACATTCAGTCTAGGTTAACAATACAAAGCAAACATTGTTGTAACGTCCATATCTTACATTCAGTCTAGGTTAACAATACAAACCAAACATTGTTGTAACGTCCATATCTTACATTCGGTCTAGGTTAACAATACATAGCAAACATTGTTGTAACGTCCATATCTTACATTCAGTCTAGGTTAACAATATAGTGCAAACATTGCTGTAGCGCCCAAATCTGGCATTCGGTCTAGGTTAACAACACAAAGTAAACATTGTTGTAACGTCCATATCTTACATTCAGTCTAGGTTAACAATACAAAGCAAACATTGTTGTTGCGTCCAAATCTGGCATTCGGACTAGGTTAACAATACAAAGCAAATATTGTTGTAACGTCCATATCTTACATTCAGTCTAGGTTAACAATACAGTGCAAACATTGTTGTAACGTCCATATCTTACATTCAGTCTAGGTTAACAATACAAAGCAAACATTGTTGTAACGTCCATACCTTACATTCAGTCTAGGTTAACAATACAAAGCAAACATTGTTGTAGCGTCCATATCTTACATTCGGTCTAGGTTAACAATACAAAGCAAACATTGTTGTAACGTCCATATCTTACATTCAGTCTAGGTTAACAATACATAGCTAACATTGTTGTAACGTCCATATCTTACATTCAGTCTAGGTTAACAATACATAGCAAACATTGTTGTAACGTCCATATCTTACATTCAGTCTAGGTTAACAATACAAAGCAAACATTGTTGTAACGTCCATATCTTACATTCAGTCTAGATTAACAATACAAAGCAAACATTGTTGTAACGTCCATATCTTACATTCGGTCTAGATTCACAATACAAAGCAAACATTGTTGTAGCGTCCATATCTTACATTCGGTCTAGGTTAACAATACAAAGCAAATATTGTTGTAACGTCCATATCTTACATTCAGTCTAGGTTAACAATACATAGCAAACATTGTTGTAGCGCCCAAATCTGGCATTCGGTCTAGGTTAACAATACATAGCAAATATTGTAGTAACGTCCATATCATACATTCAGTCTAGGTTAACAATACAGTGCAAACATTGTTGTAACTTCCATATCTTACATTCAGTCTAGGTTAACAATACAGTGCAAACATTGTTGTAGCGCCCAAATCTGGCATTCGGTCTAGGTTAACAACACAAAGCAAACATTGTTGTAACGTCCATATCTTACATTCAGTCTAGGTTAACAATACAAAGCAAACATTGTTGTAGCGTCAAAATCTGGCATTCGGACTAGGTTAACAATACAAAGCAAACATTGTTGTAACGTCCATATCTTACATTCAGTCTAGGTTAACAATACAGTGCAAACATTGTTGTAACGTCCATATCTTACATTCAGTCTAGGTTAATAATACAAAGCAAACATTGTTGTAACGTCCATATCTTACATTCAGTCTAGGTTAGCAATACAAAGCAAACATTGTTGTAACGTCCATATCTTACATTCGCTCTAGGTTAACAATAAAAAGCAAACATTGTTGTAACGTCCATATCTTACATTCAGTCTAGGTTAACAATACAAAGCAAACATTGTTGTAACGTCCATATCTTACATTCAGTCTAGGTTAACAATACAAAGCAAACATTGTTGTAACGTCCATATCTTACATTCAGTCTAGGTTAACAATACAAAGCAAACATTGTTATAACGTCCATATCTTACATTCGGTCTAGGTTCACAATACAAAGCAAACATTGTTGTAGCGTCCATACCTTACATTCGGTCTAGGTTAACAATACAAAGCAAACATTGTTGTAACGTCCATATCTTACATTCAGTCTAGGTTAACAATACATAGCAAACATTGTTGTAGCGTCCAAATCTGGCATTCGGTCTAGGTTAACAATACATAGCAAATATTGTTGTAACGTCCATATCTTACATTCAGTCTAGGTTAACAATACAGTGCAAACATTGTTGTAACGTCAATATTTTACATGCAGTCTAGGTTAACAACACAAAGCAAACATTGTTGTAACGTCCATATCTTACATTCAGTCTAGGTTAACAATACAAAGCAAACATTGTTGTAACGTCCATATCTTACATTCAGTCTAGGTTAACAATACATAGCAAACAGTGTTGTAACGTCCACATCTTACATTCAGTTTATTTTTACAATACATAGCAAACATTGTTGAAATGTCATTATCTTACATTCAGTCTAGGTTAACAATACAAAGCAAACATTGTTGTAACGTCCATATTTTACATTCAGTCTATGTTAACAATACAAAGCAAACAGTGTTGTAACGTCCATATCTTATATTCAGTCTAGGTTAACAATACATAGCAAACATTGTTGTAATGTCCAAATCTGTCATTCGGTCTAGGTTAACAATACAAAGCAAATATTGTTGTAACGTCCATATCTTACATTCAGTCTAGGTTAACAATATAAAGCAAACATTGTTGTAACGTCCATATCTTACATTCAGTCTAGATTAACAATACAAAGCAAACATTGTTGTAGCGTCCAAATGTGGCATTCGGTCTAGGTTAACAATACAAAGCAAACATTTTTGTAGCGTCCAAATCTGTCATTCGTTCTAGGTTAACAATACATAGCAAACTTTGTTGTAAAGTCCATATCTTACATTCAGTCTAGGTTAACAATACATAGCAAACATTGTTGTATCGTCCAAATCTGGCATTCGGTCTAGGTTAACAATACCAAGCAAACATTGTTGTAACGTCCATAACTTACATTCAGTCTAGGTTAACAATACAAAGCAAACATTGTTGTAACGTCCATATCTTACATCGATTCTAGGTTAACAATACAAAGCAAACATTGTTGTAACGTCCATATATTACATTCGGTCTAGGTTAACAATACAAAGCAAACATTGTTGTAACGTCCATATCTTACATTCAGTCTAGGTTAACAATACAGTGCAAACATTGTTGTAGCGCCCAAATCTGGCATTCGGTCTAGGTTAACAACACAAAGCAAACATTGTTGTAACATCCATACCTTACATTCAGTCTAGGTTAACAATACAAAGCAAACATTGTAGTAGCGTCCAAATCTGGCATTCGGACTAGGTTAACAATACAAAGCAAACATTGTTGTAACGTCCATATCTTACATTCAGTCTAGGTTAATAATACAGTGCAAACATTGTTGTAACGTCCATATCTTACATTCAGTCTAGGTTAACAATACAAACAAACATTTTTGTAACGTCCATATCTTGCATTCAGTCTAGGTTAACAATACATAGCAAACATTGTTGTAGCGTCCAAATCTGGCATTCGGTCTAGGTTAACAATACATAGCAAATATTGTTGTAACGTCCATATCATACATTCAGTCTAGGTTAACAATACAGTGCAAACATTGTTGTAACTTCCATATCTTACATTCAGTCTAGGTTAACAATACAGTGCAAACATTGTTGTAGCGCCCAAATCTGGCATTCGGTCTAGGTTAACAACACAAAGCAAACATTGTTGTAACGTCCATATCTTACATTCAGTCTAGGTTAACAATACAGTGCAAACATTGTTGTAACGTCCATATCTTACATTCAGTCTAGGTTACCAATACAAAGCAAACATTGTTGTAACGTCCATATCTTACATTCGGTATAGGTAAACAATACAAAGCAAACATTGTTGTAACGTCCATATCTTACATTCAGTCTAGGTTAACAATACAAAGCAAACACTGTTGTAACGTCCATATCTTACATTCAGTCTAGGTTAACAATACATAGCTAACATTGTTGTAAATTCCATTACATTCAGTCTAGGTTAACAATACATAGCAAACATTGTTGTAACGTCCATATCTTACATTCAGTCTAGGTTAACAATACAAAGCAAACATTGTTGTAACGTCCATATCTTACATTCAGTCTAGGTTAACAATACATAGCAAACATTGTTCTAGCGTCCATATCTTACATTCGGTCTAGGTTAACAATACAAAGCAAACATTGTTGTAACGTCCATATCTTACATCCAGTCTAGGTTAACAATACATAGCAAACATTGTTGTAGCGTCCAAATCTGGCATTCGGTCTAGGTTAACAATACATAGCGAATATTGTTGTAACGTCCATATCTTACATTCAGTCTAGGTAAACAATACAGTGCAAACATTGTTGTAACGTCCATATCTTACATTCAGTCTAGGTTAACAATACAAAGCAAACATTGTTGTAACGTCCATATCTTACATTCGGTCTAGGTTAACAATACAAAGCAAACATTGTTGTAACGTCCATTTCTTACATTCAGTCTAGGTTAACAATACAAAGCAAACATTGTTGTAGCGTCCAAATCTGGCATTCGGTCTAGGTTAACAATACATAGCAAACTTTGTTGTAAAGTCCATATCTTACATTCAGTCTAGGTTAACAATACATAGCAAACATTATTGTATCGTCCAAATCTGGCATTCGCTCTAGGTTAACAATACCAAGCAAACATTGTTGTAACGTCCATATCTTACATTCAGTCTAGGTTAACAATACAAAGCAAACATTGTTGTAACGTCCATATCTTACATTCAGTCTAGGTTAACAATACAAAGCAAACATTGTTGTAACGTCCATATCTTACATTCGGTCTAGGTTAACAATACAAAGCAAACATTGTTGTAACGTCCATATCTTACATTCAGTCTAGGTTAACAATACAGTGCAAACATTGCTGTAGCGCCCAAATCTGGCATTCGGTCTAGGTTAACAACACAAAGTAAACATTGTTGTAACGTCCATATCTTACATTCAGTCTAGGTTAACAATACAAAGCAAACATTGTTGTTGCGTCCAAATCTGGCATTCGGACTAGGTTAACAATACAAAGCAAACATTGTTGTAACGTCCATATCTTACATTCAGTCTAGGTTAACAATACAGTGCAAACATTGTTGTAACGTCCATATCTTACATTCAGTCTAGGTTAACAATACAAAGCAAACATTGTTGTAACGTCCATATCTTACATTCAGTCTAGGTTAACAATACAAAGCAAACATTGTTGTAACGTCCATATCTTACATTCGGTCTAGGTTAACAATACAAAGCAAACATTGTTGTAACGTCCATATCTTACATTCAGTCTAGGTTAACAATACATAGCAAACATTGTTGTAACGTCCAAATCTGGCATTCGGTCTAGGTTAACAATACATAGCAAATATTGTTGTAACGTCCATATCATACATTCAGTCTAGGTTAACAATACAGTGCAAACATTGTTGTAACTTCCATATCTTAATTCAGTCTAGGTTAACAATACAGTGCAAACATTGTTGTAGCGCCCAAATCTGGCATTCGGTCTAGGTTAACAACACAAAGCAAACATTGTTGTAACGTCCATATCTTACATTCAGTCTAGGTTAACAATACAAAGCAAACATTGTTGTAGCGTCCAAATCTGGCATTCGGACTAGGTTAACAATACAAAGCAAACATTGTTGTAACGTCCATATCTTACATTCAGTCTAGGTTAACAATACAGTGCAAACATTGTTGTAACGTCCATATCTTACATTCAGTCTAGGTTAACAATACAAAGCAAACATTGTTGTAACGTCCATATCTTACATTCAGTCTAGGTTAACAATACAAAGCAAACATTGTTGTAACGTCCATATCTTACTTTCGGTCTAGGTTAACAATACAAAGCAAACATTGTTGTAACGTCCATATCTTACATTCAGTCTAGGTTAACAATACAAAGCAAACATTGTTGTAACGTCCATATCTTACATTCAGTCTAGGTTAACAATACATAGATAACATTGTTGTAACGTCCATATCTTACATTCAGTCTAGGTTAACAATATATAGCAAACATTGTTGTAACGTCCATATCTTACATTCAGTCTAGGTTAATAATACAAAGCAAACATTGTTGTAACGTCCATATCTTACATTCAGTCTAGGTTAACAATACAAAGCAAACATTGTTGTAACGTCCATATCTTACATTCGGTCTAGGTTCACAATACAAAGCAAACATTGTTGTAGCGTCCATACCTTACATTCGGTCTAGGTTAACAATACAAAGCAAACATTGTTGTAACGTCCATATCTTACATTCAGTCTAGGTTAACAATACATAGCAAACATTGTTGTAGCGTCCAAATCTGGCATTCGGTCTAGGTTAACAATACATAGCAAATATTGTTGTAACGTCCATATCTTACATTCAGTCTAGGTTAACAATACAGTGCAAACATTGTTGTAACGTCCATATCTTACATTCAGTTTAGGTTAACAATACAAAGCAAACATTGTTGTAACGTCCATATCTTACATTCGGTCTAGGTTAACAATACAAAGCAAACATTGTTGTAACGTCCATATCTTACATTCAGTCTAGGTTAACAATACAAAGCAAACATTGTTGTAACGTTCATATCTTACATTCAGTCTAGGTTAACAATACATAGCAAACATTGTTGTAACGTCCATATCTTACATTCAGTCTAGGTTAACAATACAAAGCAAACATTGTTGTAACGTCCATATCTTACATTCGGTCTAGGTTAACAATACAAAGCAAACATTGTTGTAACGTCCATATCTTACATTCCGTCTAGGTTAACAATACAAAGCAAACATTGTTGTAACGTCCATATCTTACATTCAGTCTAGGTTAACAATTCATAGCAAACATTGTTGTAACGTCCATATCTTACATTCAGTCTAGGTTAACAATACAAAGCAAACATTGTTGTTACGTCCATATCTTACATTCGGTCTAGGTTAACAATACAAAGCAAACATTGTTGTAACGTCCATATCTTACATTCAGTCTAGGTTAACAATACATAGCAAACAGTGTTGTAACGTCCACATCTTACATTCAGTTTATTTTTACAATACATAGCAAACATTGTTGAAATGTCATTATCTTACATTCAGTCAAGGTTAACAATACAAAGCAAACATTGTTGTAACGTCCATATTTTACATTCAGTCTATGTTAACAATACAAAACAAACAGTGTTGTAACGTCCATATCTTACATTCCGTCTAGGTTAACAATACAAAGCAAACATTGTTGTAACGTCCATATCTTACATTCGGTCTAGGTTAACAATACAAAGCAAACATTGTTGTAACGTCCATATCTTACATTCAATCTAGGTTAACAATACATAGCAAACAGTGTTGTGACGTCCACATCTTACATTCAGTTTATTTTTACAATACATACCAAACATTGTTCAAATGTCATTATCTTACATTCAGTCTAGGTTAACAATACAAAGCAAACATTGTTGTAACGTCCATATTTTACATTCAATCTATGTTAACAATACAACGCAAACAGTGTTGTAACGTCCATATCTTATATTCAGTCTAGGTTAACAATACATAGCAAACATTGTTGTAACGTCCAAATCTGGCATTCGGTCTAGGTTAACAATACAAAGCAAATATTGTTGTAACGTCCATATCTTACATTCAGGCTAGGTTAACAATACAAAGCAAACATTGTTGTAACGTGAATATCTTACATTCAGTCTAGATTAACAATACAAAGCAAACACTGTTGTAGCGTCCAAATCTGGCATTCGGTCTAGGCTAACAATACAAAGCAAACATTGTTGTAGCGTCCAAATCTGGCATTCGGTCTAGGTTAACAGTACATAGCAAACTTTGTTGTAAAGTCCATATCTTACATTCAGTCTAGGTTAACAATTCATAGCAAACATTGTTGTATCGTCCAAATCTGGCATTCGGTCTAGGTTAACAATACCAAGCAAACATTGTTGTAACGTCCATAACTTACATTCAGTCTAGGTTAACAATACAAAGCAAACATTGTTGTAACGTCCATATCTTACATTCAGTCTAGGTTAACAATACAAAGCAAACATTGTTGTAACGTCCATATCTTACATTCGGGCTAGGTTAACAATACAAAGCAAACATTGTTGTAACGTCCATATCTTACATTCAGTCTTGGTTAACAATACAGTGCAAACATTGTTGTAGCGCCCAAATCTGGCATTCGGTCTAGGTTAACAACACAAAGCAAACATTGTTGTAACGTCCATATCTTACATTCAGTCTAGGTTAACAATACAAAGCAAACATTGTTGTAGCGTCCAAATCTGGAATTCGGACTAGGTTAACAATACAAAGCAAACATTGTTGTAACGTCCATATCTTACATTCAGTCTAGGTTAACAATACAGTGCAAACATTGTTGTAACGTCCATATCTTACATTCAGTCTAGGTTAACAATACAAAGCAAACATTGTTGTAATGTCCATATCTTACATTCAGTCTAGGTTAACAATACAATGCAAACATTGTTGTAACGTCCATATCTTACATTCGGTCTAGGTTAACAATACAAAGCAAACATTGTTGTAACGTCCATATCTTACATTCAGTCTAGGTTAACAATACAAAGCAAACATTGTTGTAACGTCCATAACTTACATTCAGTCTAGGTTAACAATACATAGCTAACATTGTTGTAACGTCCATATCTTACATTCAGTCTAGGTTAACAATACATAGCAAACATTGTTGTAACGTCCATATCTTACATTCAGTCTACGTTAACAATACAAAGCAAACATTGTTGTAACGTCCATATCTTACATTCAGTCTAGGTTAACAATATAAAGCAAACATTGTTGTAACGTCCACATCTTACATTCGGTCTAGGTTCACAATACAAAGCAAACATTGTTGTAGCGTCCATATCTTACATTCGGTCTAGGTTAACAATACAAAGCAAACATTGTTGTAACGTCTATATCTTACATTCAGTCTAGGTTAACAATACATAGCAAACATTGTTGTAGCGTGCAAATCTGGCATTCGGTCTAGGTTAACAATACATAGCAAATATTGTTGTAACGTCCATATCTTACATTCAGTCTAGGTTAACAATACAGTGCAAACATTGTTGTAACGTCCATATCTTACATTCAGTCTAGGTTAACAATCCAAAGCAAACATTGTTGTAACGTCCATATCTTACATTCGGTCTAGGTTAACAATACAAAGCAAACATTGTTGTAACGTCCATATCTTACATTCAGTCTAGGTTAACGATACAAAGCAAACATTGTTGTAACGTCCATATCTTACATTCAGTCTAGGTTAACAATACATAGCAAACATTGTTGTAACGTCCATATGTTACATTCAGTCTAGGTTAACAATACAAAGCAAACATTGTTGTAACGTCCATATCTTACATTCGGTCTAGGTTAACAATACAAAGCAAACATTGTTGTAACGTCCTTATCTTACATTCCGTCTAGGTTAACAATACAAAGCAAACATTGTTGTAACGTCCATATCTTACATTCAGTCTAGGTTATCAATACAAAGCAAACATTGTTGTAACGTCCATATCTTACATTCGGTCTAGGTTAACAATACAAAGCAAACATTGTTGTAACGTCCATATCTTACATTCAGTCTAGGTTAACAATACATAGCAAACATTGTTGTTGCGTCCAAATCTGGCATTCGGTCTAGGTTAACAATACAAAGCAAACATTGTTGTAACGTCCAAATCTGGCATTCGGTCTAGGTTAACAATACATAGCAAAAATTGTTGTAACGTCCATATCTTACATTCAGTCTAGGTTAACAATACATAGCAAACATTGTTGTAACGTCCATATCTTACATTCCGTCTAGGTTAACAATACAAAGCAAACATTGTTGTAACGTCCATATCTTACATTCGGTCTAGGTTAACAATACAAAGCAAACATTGTTGTAACGTCCATATCTTACATTCGGTCTAGGTTATCAATACAAAGCAAACATTGTTGCATCGTCCTTATCTTACATTCAGTCTAGGTTAACAATACAAAGCAAACATTGTTGTAACGTCCATATCTTACATTCAGTCTAGGTTAACAATACATAACAAACATTGTTGTAACGTCCATATCTTACATTCAGTCTAGGTTAACAACACAAAGCAAACATTGTTGAAGCGTCCAAATCTGGCATTCGGTCTAGGTTAACAATACATAGCAAACATTGTTGTATCGTCCATATCTTACATTCAGTCTAGGTTAACAATACATAGCAAACATTGTTGTATCGTCCAAATCTGGCATTCGGTCTAGGTTAACAATACAAAGCAAACATTGTTGTAACGTCCATATCTTACATTCTGTCTAGGTTAACAATACAAAGCAAACATTGTTGTAACGTCCATATCTTACATTCGGTCTAGGTTAACAATACAATGCAAACATTGTTGTAACGTCCATATCTTACATTCAGTCTAGGTTAACAATACAAAGCAAACATTGTTGTAGCGTCCAAATCTGGCATTCGGTCTTGGTTAACAATATAAAGCAAACATTGATGTAGCGTCCAAATCTGGCATTCGGTCAATTTAACAATACATAGCAAACATTGTTGTAACGTCCAGATCTTACATTCAGTCTAGGTTAACAATACATAGCAAACATTGTTGTAGAGTCCAAATCTGGCATTCGGTCTTGGTTAACAATACAAAGCAAACATTGTTGTAACGTCCATATCTTACATTCAGTCTAGGTTAACAATACAAAGCAATCATTGTTGTAACGTCCATATCTTATATTCGGTCAAGGTTAACAATACAAAGCAAACATTGTTGTAACGTCCATATCTTACATTCAGTTTAGGTTAACAATACAAAGCAAACATTGTTGTTACGTCCATATCTTACATTAAGTCTATGTTTACAATACATAGCAAACATTATTGTAACGTCCATATCTTACATCCAGTCTAGGTTTACAATACAAAGCAAACATTGTTCTAACGTCCATATCTTACATTCAGTCTAGGTTTACATTACATAGCAAACATTGTTTAAATGTAAATATCTTACATTCAGTTTAGATTTACAATACATAGCAAACAGTGTTGTAGCACCCATATCTTACATTCAGTCTATGTTTACAATACATAGCAAACAGTGTTGTAACGTCCACATCTTACATTCAGTTTAGTTTTACAATACATAGGAAACATTGTTGTAGCGCCCATATCTTACATTCGGTCTAGGTTAACAATACATAGCAAACAGTGTTGTAGCGCCCATATCTTACATTCGGTCTGGGTTAACAATACAAAGCAAACAGTGTTGTAACGTCCATATCTTACATTCAGTCTAGGTTAACAATACAAAGCAAACATTGTTGTAACGTCCATATTCTACATTCAGTCTAGGTTGACAATACAAAGCAAACATTGTTGTAGCGTCCATATCTTACATTCGGTCTAAGATAACAATACAAAGCAAACAGTGTTGTAGCGCCCATATCTTACATTCGGTCTAGGTTAACAATACATAGCAGACAGTGTTGTAGCGCCCATATCTTACATTCGGTCTAGGTTAACAATACAAAGCAAACAGTGTTGTAGCTCCCATATCTTACATTCGGTCCAAGTTAACAATACATAGCAAACAGTGTTGTAGCGCCCATATCTTACATTCAGTCTAGGTTTACAATACATAGCAAACAGTGTTGTAACGTCCACATCTTACATTCAATTTAGTTTTACAATACTTAGCAAACATTGTTGAAATGTCATTATCTTTCATTCAGTCTAGGTTAACAATACAAAGCAAACATTGTTGTAACGTCCATATCTTACATTCAGTCTAGGTTAACAATACAAAGCAAACATTGTTGTAACGTCCATATCTTACATTCAGTCTAGGTTAACAATACACAGCAAACAGTGTTGTAACGTCCACAACTTACATTCAGTTTAGTTTTACAATACATAGCAAACATTGTTGAAATGTCATTATCTTACATTCAGTCTAGGTTAACAATACAAAGCAAACATTGTTGTAACGTCCATATTTTACATTCAGTCTAGGTTAACAATACAAAGCAAACATTGTTGTAACGTCCATATCTTACATTCAGTCTAGGTTAACAATACAAAGCAAACATTGTTGTAACGTCCATATCTTACATTCAGTCTAGGTTAACAATACATAGCAAACAGTGTTGTAACGTCCACATCTTGCATTCAGTTTATTTTTACAATACATTGCAAACATTGTTGAAATGTCATTATCTTACATTCAGTCTAGGTTAACAATACAAAGCAAACATTGTTGTAACGTCCATATTTTACATTCTGTCTATGTTAACAATACAAAGCAAACAGTGTTGTAACGTCCATATCTTATATTCAGTCTAGGTTAACAATACATAGCAAACATTGTTGTAACGTCCAAATCTGGCATTCTGTCTAGGTTAACAATACAAAGCAAATATTGTTGTAACGTCCATATCTTACATTCAGTCTAGGTTAACAATACAAAGCAAACATTGTTGTAACGTCCATATCTTACATTCAGTCTAGATTAACAATACAAAGCAAACATTGTTGTAGCGTCCAAATCTGGCATTCGGTCTAGGTTAACAATACAAAGCAAACATTGTTGTAGCGTCCAAACCTGTCATTCGGTCTAGGTTAACAATACATAGCAAACTTTGTTGTAAAGTCCATATCTTACATTCAGTCTAGGTTAACAATACATAGCAAACATTGTTGTATCGTCCAAATCTTGAATTCGGTCTAGGTTAACAATACCAAGCAAACATTGTTGTAACGTCCATAACTTACATTCAGTCTAGGTTAACAATACAAAGCAAACATTGTTGTAACGTCCATATCTTACATTGATTCTAGGTTAACAATACAAAGCAAACATTGTTGTAACGTCCATATCTTACATTCGGTCTAGGTTAACAATACAAAGCAAACATTGTTGTAACGTCCATATCTTACATTCAGTCTAGGTTAACAATACAGTGCAAACATTGTTGTAGCGCCCAAATCTGGCATTCGGTCTAAGTTAACAACTCAAAGCAAACATTGTTGTAACATCCATATCTTACATTCAGTCTAGGTTAACAATACAAAGCAAACATTGTTGTAGCGTCCAAATCTGGCATTCGGACTAGGTTAACAATACAAAGCAAACATTGTTGTAACGTCCATATCTTACATTCAGTCTAGGTTAATAATACAGTGCAAACATTGTTGTAACGTCCATATCTTACATTCAGTCTAGGTTAACAATACAAAGCAAACATTTTTGTAACGTCCATATCTTGCATTCAGTCTTGGTTAACAATACAAAGCAAACATTGTTGTAACGTCCATATCTTACATTCGGTATATGTTAACAATACAAAGCAAACATTGTTGTAACGTCCATATCTTACATTCAGTCTAGGTTAACAATACAAAGCAAACATTGTTGTAACGTCCATATCTTACATTCAGTCTAGGTTAACAATAAATAGCTAACATTGTTGTAACGTCCATTACATTCAGTCTAGGTTAACAATACATAGCAAACATTGTTGTAACGTCCATATCTTACATTCAGTCTAGGTTAACAATACAAAGCAAACATTGTTGTAACGTCCATATCTTACATTCAGTCTAGGTTAACAATACAAAGCAAACATTGTTGTAGCGTCCATATCTTACATTCGGTCTAGGTTAACAATACAAAGCCAACATTGTTGTAACGTCCATATCTTACATCCAGTCTAGGTTAACAATACATAGCAAACATTGTTGTAGCGTCCAAATCTGGCATTCGGTCTAGGTTAACAATGCATTGCGAATATTGTTGTAACGTCCATATCTTACATTCAGTCTAGGTTAACAATACAGTGCAAACATTGTTGTAACGTCCATATCTTACATTCAGTCTAGGTTAACAATACAAAGCAAACATTGTTGTAACGTCCATATCTTACATTCGGTCTAGGTTAACAATACAAAGCAAACATTGTTGTAACGTCCATATCTTACATTCAGTCTAGGTTAACAATACAAAGCAAACATTGTTGTAGCGTCCAAATCTGGCATTCGGTCTAGGTTAACAATACATAGCAAACTTTGTTGTAAAGTCCATATCTTACATTCAGTCTAGGTTAACAATACATAGCAAACATTATTGTATCGTCCAAATCTGGCATTCGGTCTAGGTTAACAATACCAAGCAAACATTGTTGTAACGTCCATAACTTACATTCAGTCTAGGTTAACAATACAAAGCAAACATTGTTGTAACGTCCATATCTTACATTCAGTCTAGGTTAACAATACAAACCAAACATTGTTGTAACGTCCATATCTTACATTCGGTCTAGGTTAACAATACAAAGCAAACATTGTTGTAACGTCCATATCTTACATTCAGTCTAGGTTAACAATATAGTGCAAACATTGCTGTAGCGCCCAAATCTGGCATTCGGTCTAGGTTAACAACACAAAGTAAACATTGTTGTAACGTCCATATCTTACATTCAGTCTAGGTTAACAATACAAAGCAAACATTGTTGTTGCGTCCAAATCTGGCATTCGGACTAGGTTAACAATACAAAGCAAATATTGTTGTAACGTCCATATCTTACATTCAGTCTAGGTTAACAATACAGTGCAAACATTGTTGTAACGTCCATATCTTACATTCAGTCTAGGTTAACAATACAAAGCAAACATTGTTGTAACGTCCATATCTTACATTCAGTCTAGGTTAACAATACAAAGCAAACATTGTTGTAACGTCCATATCTTACATTCGGTCTAGGTTAACAATACAAAGCAAACATTGTTGTAGCGTCCATATCTTACATTCAGTCTAGGTTAACAATACATAGCTAACATTGTTGTAACGTCCATATCTTACATTCAGTCTAGGTTAACAATACATAGCAAACATTGTTGTAACGTCCATATCTTACATTCAGTCTAGGTTAACAATACAAAGCAAACATTGTTGTAACGTCCATATCTTACATTCAGTCTAGATTAACAATACAAAGCAAACATTGTTGTAACGTCCATATCTTACATTCGGTCTAGATTCACAATACAAAGCAAACATTGTTGTAGCGTCCATATCTTACATTCGGTCTAGGTTAACAATACAAAGCAAATATTGTTGTAACGTCCATATCTTACATTCAGTCTAGGTTAACAATACATAGCAAACATTGTTGTAGCGTCCAAATCTGGCATTCGGTCTAGGTTAACAATACA
This sequence comes from Congeria kusceri, assembly GCA_027627225.1. Classification (NCBI taxonomy): domain Eukaryota; kingdom Metazoa; phylum Mollusca; class Bivalvia; order Myida; family Dreissenidae; genus Congeria; species Congeria kusceri. The sequence goes on along the minus strand of CM051039.1, from coordinate 48,896,028 downwards.
TAGCAAATATTGTTGTAACGTCCATATCATACATTCAGTCTAGGTTAACAATACAGTGCAAACATTGTTGTAACTTCCATATCTTACATTCAGTCTAGGTTAACAATACAGTGCAAACATTGTTGTAGCGCCCAAATCTGGCATTCGGTCTAGGTTAACAACACAAAGCAAACATTGTTGTAACGTCCATATCTTACATTCAGTCTAGGTTAACAATACAAAGCAAACATTGTTGTAGCGTCCAAACTGGCATTCGGACTAGGTTAACAATACAAAGCAAACATTGTTGTAACGTCCATATCTTACATTCAGTCTAGGTTAACAATACAGTGCAAACATTGTTGTAACGTCCATATCTTACATTCAGTCTAGGTTAATAATACAAAGCAAACATTGTTGTAACGTCCATATCTTACATTCAGTCTAGGTTAGCAATACAAAGGAAACATTGTTGTAACGTTCATATCTTACATTCGCTCTAGGTTAACAATACAAAGCAAACATTGTTGTAACGTCCATATCTTACATTCAGTCTAATTTAACAATACAAAGCAAACATTGTTGTAACGTCCATATCTTACATTCAGTCTAGGTTAACAATACATAGATAGCATTGTTGTAACGTCCATATCTTACATTCAGTCTAGGTTAACAATACATAGCAAACATTGTTGTAACGTCCATATCTTACATTCAGTCTAGGTTAACAATACAAAGCAAACATTGTTGTAACGTCCATATCTTACATTCAGTCTAGGTTAACAATACAAAGCAAACATTGTTATAACGTCCATATCTTACATTCGGTCTAGGTTCACAATACAAAGCAAACATTGTTGTAGCGTCCATACCTTACATTCGGTCTAGGTTAACAATACAAAGCAAACATTGTTGTAACGTCCATATCTTACATTCAGTCTAGGTTAACAATACATAGCAAACATTGTTGTAGCGTCCAAATCTGGCATTCGGTCTAGGTTAACAATACATAGCAAATATTGTTGTAACGTCCATATCTTACATTCAGTCTAGGTTAACAATACAGTGCAAACATTGTTGTAACGTCAATATTTTACATGCAGTCTAGGTTAACAATACAAAGCAAACATTGTTGTAACGTCCATATCTTACATTCAGTCTAGGTTAACAATACAAAGCAAACATTGTTGTAACGTCCATATCTTACATTCAGTCTAGGTTAACAATACATAGCAAACAGTGTTGTAACGTCCACATCTTACATTCAGTTTATTTTTACAATACATAGCAAACATTGTTGAAATGTCATTATCTTACATTCAGTCTAGGTTAACAATACAAAGCAAACATTGTTGTAACGTCCATATTTTACATTCAGTCTATGTTAACAATACAAAGCAAACAGTGTTGTAACGTCCATATCTTATATTCAGTCTAGGTTAACAATACATAGCAAACATTGTTGTAATGTCCAAATCTGTCATTCGGTCTAGGTTAACAATACAAAGCAAATATTGTTGTAACGTCCATATCTTACATTCAGTCTAGGTTAACAATATAAAGCAAACATTGTTGTAACGTCCATATCTTACATTCAGTCTAGATTAACAATACAAAGCAAACATTGTTGTAGCGTCCAAATGTGGCATTCGGTCTAGGTTAACAATACAAAGCAAACATTTTTGTAGCGTCCAAATCTGTCATTCGTTCTAGGTTAACAATACATAGCAAACTTTGTTGTAAAGTCCATATCTTACATTCAGTCTAGGTTAACAATACATAGCAAACATTGTTGTATCGTCCAAATCTGGCATTCGGTCTAGGTTAACAATACCAAGCAAACATTGTTGTAACGTCCATAACTTACATTCAGTCTAGGTTAACAATACAAAGCAAACATTGTTGTAACGTCCATATCTTACATCGATTCTAGGTTAACAATACAAAGCAAACATTGTTGTAACGTCCATATCTTACATTCGGTCTAGGTTAACAATACAAAGCAAACATTGTTGTAACGTCCATATCTTACATTCAGTCTAGGTTAACAATACAGTGCAAACATTGTTGTAGCGCCCAAATCTGGCATTCGGTCTAGGTTAACAACACAAAGCAAACATTGTTGTAACATCCATACCTTACATTCAGTCTAGGTTAACAATACAAAGCAAACATTGTAGTAGCGTCCAAATCTGGCATTCGGACTAGGTTAACAATACAAAGCAAACATTGTTGTAACGTCCATATCTTACATTCAGTCTAGGTTAATAATACAGTGCAAACATTGTTGTAACGTCCATATCTTACATTCAGTCTAGGTTAACAATACAAACAAACATTTTTGTAACGTCCATATCTTGCATTCAGTCTAGGTTAACAATACATAGCAAACATTGTTGTAGCGTCCAAATCTGGCATTCGGTCTAGGTTAACAATACATAGCAAATATTGTTGTAACGTCCATATCATACATTCAGTCTAGGTTAACAATACAGTGCAAACATTGTTGTAACTTCCATATCTTACATTCAGTCTAGGTTAACAATACAGTGCAAACATTGTTGTAGCGCCCAAATCTGGCATTCGGTCTAGGTTAACAACACAAAGCAAACATTGTTGTAACGTCCAAATCTTACATTCAGTCTAGGTTAACAATACAAATCAAACATTGTTGTAGCGTCCAAATCTGGCATTCGGACTAGGTTAACAATACAAAGCAAACATTGTTGTAACGTCCATATCTTACATTCAGTCTAGGTTAACAATACAGTGCAAACATTGTTGTAACGTCCATATCTTACATTCAGTCTAGGTTACCAATACAAAGCAAACATTGTTGTAACGTCCATATCTTACATTCGGTATAGGTTAACAATACATAGCAAACATTGTTGTAACGTCCATATCTTACATTCAGTCTAGGTTAACAATACAAAGCAAACATTGTTGTAACGTCCATATCTTACATTCAGTCTAGGTTAACAATACATAGCTAACATTGTTGTAACGTCCATTACATTCAGTCTAGGTTAACAATACATAGCAAACATTGTTGTAACGTCCATATCTTACATTCAGTCTAGGTTAACAATACAAAGCAAACATTGTTGTAACGTCCATATCTTACATTCAGTCTAGGTTAACAATACATAGCAAACATTGTTCTAGCGTCCATATCTTACATTCGGTCTAGGTTAACAATACAAAGCAAACATTGTTGTAACGTCCATATCTTACATCCAGTCTAGGTTAACAATACATAGCAAACATTGTTGTAGCGTCCAAATCTGGCATTCGGTCTAGGTTAACAATACATAGCGAATATTGTTGTAACGTCCATATCTTACATTCAGTCTAGGTAAACAATACAGTGCAAACATTGTTGTAACGTCCATATCTTACATTCAGTCTAGATTAACAATACAAAGCAAACATTGTTGTAACGTCCATATCTTACATTCGGTCTAGGTTAACAATACAAAGCAAACATTGTTGTAACGTCCATATCTTACATTCAGTCTAGGTTAACAATACAAAGCAAACATTGTTGTAGCGTCCAAATCTGGCATTCGGTCTAGGTTAACAATACATAGCAAACTTTGTTGTAAAGTCCATATCTTACATTCAGTCTAGGTTAACAATACATAGCAAACATTATTGTATCGTCCAAATCTGGCATTCGGTCTAGGTTAACAATACCAAGCAAACATTGTTGTAACGTCCATATCTTACATTCAGTCTAGGTTAACAATACAAAGCAAACATTGTTGTAACGTCCATATCTTACATTCAGTCTAGGTTAACAATACAAAGCAAACATTGTTGTAACGTCCATATCTTACATTCGGTCTAGGTTAACAATACAAAGCAAACATTGTTGTAACGTCCATATCTTACATTCAGTCTAGGTTAACAATACAGTGCAAACATTGCTGTAGCGCCCAAATCTGGCATTCGGTCTAGGTTAACAACACAAAGTAAACATTGTTGTAACGTCCATATCTTACATTCAGTCTAGGTTAACAATACAAAGCAAACATTGTTGTTGCGTCCAAATCTGGCATTCGGACTAGGTTAACAATACAAAGCAAACATTGTTGTAACGTCCATATCTTACATTCAGTCTAGGTTAACAATACAGTGCAAACATTGTTGTAACGTCCATATCTTACATTCAGTCTAGGTTAACAATACAAAGCAAACATTGTTGTAACGTCCATATCTTACATTCAGTCTAGGTTAACAATACAAAGCAAACATTGTTGTAACGTCCATATCTTACATTCGGTCTAGGTTAACAATACAAAGCAAACATTGTTGTAACGTCCATATCTTACATTCAGTCTAGGTTAACAATACATAGCTAACATTGTTGTAACGTCCATATCTTACATTCAGTCTAGGTTAACAATACATAGCAAACATTGTTGTAACGTCCATATCTTACATTCAGTCTAGGTTAACAATACAAAGCAAACATTGTTGTAACGTCCATATCTTACATTCAGTCTAGGTTAACAATACAAAGCAAACATTGTTGTAACGACCATATCTTACATTCGGTCTAGATTCACAATACAAAGCAAACATTGTTGTAGCGTCCATATCTTACATTCGGTCTAGGTTAACAATACAAAGCAATTATTGTTGTAACGTCCATATCTTACATTCAGTCTAGGTTAACAATACATAGCAAACATTGTTGTAACGTCCAAATCTGGCATTCGGTCTAGGTTAACAATACATAGCAAATATTGTTGTAACGTCCATATCATACATTTAGTCTAGGTTAACAATACAGTGCAAACATTGTTGTAACTTCCATATCTTACATTCAGTCTAGGTTAACAATACAGTGCAAACATTGTTGTAGCGCCCAAATCTGGCATTCGGTCTAGGTTAACAACACAAAGCAAACATTGTTGTAACGTCCATATCTTACATTCAGTCTAGGTTAACAATACAAAGCAAACATTGTTGTAGCGTCCAAATCTGGCATTCGGACTAGGTTAACAATACAAAGCAAACATTGTTGTAACGTCCATATCTTACATTCAGTCTATGTTAACAATACAGTGCAAACATTGTTGTAACGTCCATATCTTACATTCAGTCTAGGTTAACAATACAAAGCAAACATTGTTGTAACGTCCATATCTTACATTCAGTCTAGGTTAACAATACAAAGCAAACATTGTTGTAACGTCCATATCTTACTTTCGGTCTAGGTTAACAATACAAAGCAAACATTGTTGTAACGTCCATATCTTACATTCAGTCTAGGTTAACAATACAGAGCAAACATTGTTGTAACGTCCATATCTTACATTCAGTCTAGGTTAACAATACATAGATAACATTGTTGTAACGTCCATATCTTACATTCAGTCTAGGTTAACAATATATAGCAAACATTGTTGTAACGTCCATATCTTACATTCAGTCTAGGTTAATAATACAAAGCAAACATTGTTGTAACGTCCATATCTTACATTCAGTCTAGGTTAACAATACAAAGCAAACATTGTTGTAACGTCCATATCTTACATTCGGTCTAGGTTCACAATACAAAGCAAACATTGTTGTAGCGTCCATACCTTACATTCGGTCTAGGTTAACAATACAAAGCAAACATTGTTGTAACGTCCATATCTTACATTCAGTCTAGGTTAACAATACATAGCAAACATTGTTGTAGCGTCCAAATCTGGCATTCGGTCTAGGTTAACAATACATAGCAAATATTGTTGTAACGTCCATATCTTACATTCAGTCTAGGTTAACAATACAGTGCAAACATTGTTGTAACGTCCATATCTTACATTCAGTTTAGGTTAACAATACAAAGCAAACATTGTTGTAACGTCCATATCTTACATTCGGTCTAGGTTAACAATACAAAGCAAACATTGTTGTAACGTCCATATCTTACATTCAGTCTAGGTTAACAATACAAAGCAAACATTGTTGTAACGTTCATATCTTACATTCAGTCTAGGTTAACAATACATAGCAAACATTGTTGTAACGTCCATATCTTACATTCAGTCTAGGTTAACAATACAAAGCAAACATTGTTGTAACGTCCATATCTTACATTCGGTCTAGGTTAACAATACAAAGCAAACATTGATGTAACGTCCATATCTTACATTCCGTCTAGGTTAACAATACAAAGCAAACATTGTTGTAACGTCCATATCTTACATTCAGTCTAGGTTAACAATTCATAGCAAACATTGTTGTAACGTCCATATCTTACATTCAGTCTAGGTTAACAATACAAAGCAAACATTGTTGTAACGTCCATATCTTACATTCGGTCTAGGTTAACAATACAAAGCAAACATTGTTGTAACGTCCATATCTTACATTCAGTCTAGGTTAACAATACATAGCAAACAGTGTTGTAACGTCCACATCTTACATTCAGTTTATTTTTAAAATACATAGCAAACATTGTTGAAATGTCATTATCTTACATTCAGTCAAGGTTAACAATACAAAGCAAACATTGTTGTAACGTCCATATTTTACATTCAGTCTATGTTAACAATACAAAACAAACAGTGTTGTAACGTCCATATCTTACATTCAGTCTAGGTTAACAATACAAAGCAAACATTGTTGTAACGTCCATATCTTACATTCGGTCTAGGTTAACAATACAAAGCAAACATTGTTGTAACGTCCATATCTTACATTCAATCTAGGTTAACAATACATAGCAAACAGTGTTGTAACGTCCACATCTTACATTCAGTTTATTTTTACAATACATAGCAAACATTGTTCAAATGTCATTATCTTACATTCAGTCTAGGTTAACAATACAAAGCAAACATTGTTGTAACGTCCATATTTTACATTCAATCTATGTTAACAATACAACGCAAACAGTGTTGTAACGTCCATATCTTATATTCAGTCTAGGTTAACAATACATAGCAAACATTGTTGTAACGTCCAAATCTGGCATTCGGTCTAGGTTAACAATACAAAGCAAATATTGTTGTAACGTCCATATCTTACATTCAGGCTAGGTTAACAATACAAAGCAAACATTGTTGTAACGTGCATATCTTACATTCAGTCTAGATTAACAATACAAAGCAAACATTGTTGTAGCGTCCAAATCTGGCATTCGGTCTAGGCTAACAATACAAAGCAAACATTGTTGTAGCGTCCAAATCTGGCATTCGGTCTAGGTTAACAGTACATAGCAAACTTTGTTGTAAAGTCCATATCTTACATTCAGTCTAGGTTAACAATTCATAGCAAACATTGTTGTATCGTCCAAATCTGGCATTCGGTCTAGGTTAACAATACCAAGCAAACATTGTTGTAACGTCCATAACTTACATTCAGTCTAGGATAACAATACAAAGCAAACATTGTTGTAACGTCCATATCTTACATTCAGTCTAGGTTAACAATACAAAGCAAACATTGTTGTAACGTCCATATCTTACATTCGGGCTAGGTTAACAATACAAAGCAAACATTGTTGTAACGTCCATATCTTACATTCAGTCTTGGTTAACAATACAGTGCAAACATTGTTGTAGCGCCCAAATCTGGCATTCGGTCTAGGTTAACAACACAAAGCAAACATTGTTGCAACGTCCATATCTTACATTCAGTCTAGGTTAACAATACAAAGCAAACATTGTTGTAGCGTCCAAATCTGGAATTCGGACTAGGTTAACAATACAAAGCAAACATTGTTGTAACGTCCATATCTTACATTCAGTTTAGGTTAACAATACAGTGCAAACATTGTTGTAACGTCCATATCTTACATTCAGTCTAGGTTAACAATACAAAGCAAACATTGTTGTAATGTCCATATCTTACATTCAGTCTAGGTTAACAATACAAAGCAAACATTGTTGTAACGTCCATATCTTACATTCGGTCTAGGTTAACAATACAAAGCAAACATTGTTGTAACGTCCATATCTTACATTCAGTCTAGGTTAACAATACAAAGCAAACATTGTTGTAACGTCCATAACTTACATTCAGTCTAGGTTAACAATACATAGCTAACATTGTTGTAACGTCCATATCTTACATTCAGTCTAGGTTAACAATACATAGCAAACATTGTTGTAACGTCCATATCTTACATTCAGTCTACGTTAACAATACAAAGCAAACATTGTTGTAACGTCCATATCTTACATTCAGTCTAGGTTAACAATATAAAGCAAACATTGTTGTAACGTCCACATCTTACATTCGGTCTAGGTTCACAATACAAAGCAAACATTGTTGTAGCGTCCATATCTTACATTCGGTCTAGGTTAACAATACAAAGCAAACATTGTTGTAACGTCTATATCTTACATTCAGTCTAGGTTAACAATACATAGCAAACATTGTTGTAGCGTCCAAATCTGGCATTCGGTCTAGGTTAACAATACATAGCAAATATTGTTGTAACGTCCATATCTTACATTCAGTCTAGGTTAACAATACAGTGCAAACATTGTTGTAACGTCCATATCTTACATTCAGTCTAGGTTAACAATCCAAAGCAAACATTGTTGTAACGTCCATATCTTACATTCGGTCTAGGTTAACAATACAAAGCAAACATTGTTGTAACGTCCATATCTTACATTCAGTCTAGGTTAACGATACAAAGCAAACATTGTTGTAACGTCCATATCTTACATTCAGTCTAGGTTAACAATACATAGCAAACATTGTTGTAACGTCCATATGTTACATTCATTCTAGGTTAACAATACAAAGCAAACATTGTTGTAACGTCCATATCTTACATTCGGTCTAGGTTAACAATACAAAGCAAACATTGTTGTAACGTCCTTATCTTACATTCCGTCTAGGTTAACAATACAAAGCAAACATTGTTGTAACGTCCATATCTTACATTCAGTCTAGGTTATCAATACAAAGCAAACATTGTTGTAACGTCCATATCTTACATTCGGTCTAGGTTAACAATACAAAGCAAACATTGTTGTAACGTCCATATCTTACATTCAGTCTAGGTTAACAATACAACGCAAACATAGTTGTAACGTCCATATCTTACATTCGGTCTAGGTTAACAATACATGGCAAACATTGTTGTAACGTCCATATCTTACATTCAGTCTAGGTTAACAATACATAGCAAACATTGTTGTAGCGTCCAAATCTGGCATTCGGTCTAGGTTAACAATACAAAGCAAACATTGTTGTAACGTCCATATCTTACATTCAGTCTAGGTTAACAATACAAAGCAAACATTGTTGTAACGTCCATATCTTACATTCGGTCTAGGTTAACAATACAAAGCAAACATTGTTGTAACGTCCATATCTTACATTCGGTCTAGGTTAACAATACAAAGCAAACATTGTTGTTACGTCCATATCTTACATTCAGTCTAGGTTAACAATACAATGCAAACATTGTTGTAGCGTCCAGATCTGGCATTCGGTCTAGGTTAACAATACATAGCAAACTTTGTTGTAACGTCCACATCTTACATTCGGTCTAGGTTAACAATACATAGCAAACATTGTTGTAACGTCCATATCTTACATTCAGTCTAGGTTAACAATACAAAGCAAACATTGTTGTAGCGTCCAAATCTGGCATTCGGTCTAGGTTAACAATACAAAGCAAACATTGTTGTAACGTCCATATCTTACATTCAGTCTAGGTTAACAATACAAAGCAAACATTGTTGTAGCGTCCAAATCTGGCATTCTGTCTGGGTTAACAATACATAGCAAACATTGTTGTAACGTCCATATCTTACATTCTGTCTAAGTTAACAATACAATGCAAACATTGTTCTAACGTCCATATCTTACATTCAGTCTAGGTTAACAATACATAGCAAACATTGTTGAAATGTAAATATCTTACATTCAGTTTAGGTTTACAATACATAACAAACATTGTTGTAATGTCCATATCTTACATTCAGTCTAGGTTTACAATACATAGCAAACATTGTTGTAATGTCCATCTCTTACATTCAGTCTAGGTTTACAATTCAGTGCAAACATTGTTGTAGCGCCCATATCTTACATTCAGTCTAGGTTTACAATTCATAGCAAACCTTGTTGTAGCGACCATATCTTACATTCAGTTTAGGTTTACAATACATAGCAAACATTGATGTAGCGCCCATATCTTACATTCAGTCTAGGTTTACAATACAGTGCAAACATTGTTGAAACGTCCATATCTTACATTCAGTCTAGGTTTACAATTCATAGCAAACCTTGTTGTAACGTCCATATCTTACATTCAGTCTAGGTTAACAATACATAGCAAACATTGTTGTAACGTCCATATCTTACATTCAGTCTAGGTTAACAATACAAAGCAAACATTGTTGTAACGTCCATATCTTACATTCGGTCTAGGTTAACAATTCAAAGCAAACATTGTTGTAACGTCCATATCTTACATTCAGTCTAGGTTAACAATACAAAGCAAACATTGTTGCATCGTCCTTATCTTACATTCAGTCTATGTTAACAATACATAGCAAACATTGTTGTAACGTCCACATTTTACATTCAGTCTAGGTTTACAATACAGTGCAAACATTGTTGTAACGTCCATATCTTACATTCTGTCTTGGTTTACAATTCATAGCAAACATTGTTGTAACATCCATATCTTACATTCAATCCAGGATTACAATACATAGCAAACAATGATGAAAAGTCAATATCTTACATTCAGTCTAGGGTTACAATACAGTGCAAACATTGTTGTAACGTCCATATTTTACATTCAGTCTAGGTTTACAATACAGTGCAAACATTGTTGTAACGTCCATATCTTACATTCAGTCTAGGTTTACAATACATTGCAAACATTGTTGTAGCGTCCAAATCTGGCATTCATACTGCATAACTGTTAAGAGTTAAGAGTTATCACGATTTTGTACGAAAATATAGGAACGCTAATCTCTTTTTTTTACAATCGCGGTTTTTTCCTCTCATGTGCACTGGCAGGTTGGCCAAAGCCCTTGTTTCACTTTTTTTTTCTTATAAACATGACAAATTGATATTAAGTCATACTGTGAGCTTTAAATTGGTCACATTTGTCATGCAAAAAACATTACAATATTTATACCATATAAATCAACGAACATAATATAAAATATTCGTACTCTGCGCTCTTTAAATGAAACATACCCGTCCTCTTTTCAGGTTATTTTATTAAAGTTAAAATTTATCGACGTTCGTTTACAATTTACAGTATCTCAACTTGAAAATTCATGCGTATCGACTACAACTCTTGAAATATGATCATCAGATAACAAAACGTATGTTGACTTTAATACCTACTTTACAATATTATTATAATTGATAATTAAGTGTTTTTAACTGTTTTCCACTTTCTTGAAACAAGCTCCTCCAAACAGGCAACAGTTTGTGATGATTCATGATTTTGGTTCGTTATGTTGCCCTCAGCACTATTCAAAGGGGAGCAACCTGCGCAGAATGTTGCGCAATGTAACTTTATGTTAGCACAGTGCTACTGATACTGTTACAAGCAGGCCCCAGGTAAATGACTGTTCTATTTTTTAGTTGTGAGTCACAACTATCGTTATATTGGTTTTCATGGAAAATAAAAAAAATTAAATGTTTATTTGTGTCCCGCAAATTTGTTTGCGGGTGCCCTATAGTAATCCACCTGTCTGTCCGTCCGTCAGTCCGTCCGTCCATCCACATTTTTCATGTTTTTCTTTCATAACTTCAAATTCGTTTTAGCTACTAATTTGAAACTTCATGGATGGGTAGATCTCATTAAGGAGTGCACAAGAACCATTACTATGCACTTCATGGTTCTGGAGTTATTGCCCTTTGTTATTTTTTCAGACTTCGTTTTTGCCTGGAGCATAACTCTTAGACTATAAGAGGTATTAACTTGAAACTTCATAGGTGGATAGATGTCATTGAGGAGAAGTGCAGTGCACAAGAACCGTTACTCTGCTCTTCGTAATTCGGGAGTTATTGCCCTTTGTTAAGGTTTTCTTACTTCATTTTTGGAATGGAATATATAGAGAAACTCCTTGTGAATGCAACTCCTCTTACAGTTTCCAATGGATTTTCTTGAAACTTGTCGTCGTTGTTTAGGATAATGTGTAGTTGTGCATGAACCTGGGGATTTAAATTGTTCTCCTCCATTCGCCCTTTGGTTATTTCTCCATTATGGAATATATAAAAGGAACATTCCTTGTGAATGCAACTCCACGTATATTTTCTAACGTATTTTCTTGAAATGTGTCTTCATTGTTGAGGGTTATGTGCTTTTGTGTGTAAAGATGGGGTTTTGAAATTTTACTTCTCGATTAGGAAGTTATGGCCCTTTGATTATTTTTTCCCTATGCAATACTTAGGGAAAATTCCTTGTGAACATGACTCCTCCTACAGTATCCAACAGATGTTTTTGAAACTTATAACTTTAAAAAAACTGGCTGGCCTCCACATTCAAACATGCTATCATTCGGGGCCCCATGTCACTCCTGGCCTCCACATTCAAACCTGCTATCATTCGGGGCCCGTTGTCACTCCTGTCCTCCACATTCAAACCTGCTATCATTCGGGGCCCGTTGTCACTCCTGTCCTCCACATTCAAACATGCTATCATTCGGGGCCCGTTGTCACTCCTGTCCTCCACATTCAAACTTGCTATCATTCGGGGCCCGTTGTCACTCCTGTCCTCCACATTCAAACCTGCTAGCATTCGGGGCCCGTTGTCACACCTGTCCTCCACATTCAAACCTGCTATCATTCGGGGCCCGTTGTCACTCCTGGCCTCCACATTCAAACCTGCTATCATTCGGGGCCCGTTGTCACACCTGTCCTCCACATTCAAACCTGCTATCATTCGGGGCCCGTTGTCACTCCTGTCCTCCACATTCAAACCTGCTATCATTCGGGGCCCGTTGTCACTCCTGTGATAAAGCTCTAGTTATGATTTTTATAAATATTATAGTAGTAGTAGTAGAAGTAGAAGTAGTAATAGTAGTAATAGTAGTAGTAGTAGTAGCAGTAGTAGTAGTAGTAGTAGTTGTTGTTGTAGTAGCAGAAGTAGTAGTAGCAGTAGTAGTAGTAGTAGTAGTAGAAGTAGTAGTAGTAGTAGCAGCAGCAGCAGTAACAGCAGTAGCATAAGTAGTAGCAGCAGGATTATTAGTAGTAGATAAAAATTATCTTTGCTAATTAGCAATACGTTTGCATATGGAACCTGTTTGTAAAGATTTTCTCGCCGTTTTTAACAGTATTTGAGTCATATCACGGCGGTCAGTTAACCTACTCACCCTTTTCCTGGGCAAGCTTAGACGATTTAAGCGGTTCACCAGTACTGAGTGCACATACCTATGCCAGTAACTGACAACTGCCCTACTCGAATCAGAGGTTGGGTGAGACTGTATAAATAATTGTATGTGGCCGGGCTGGGGTTCGAACTTACGATTCCCGGATTGACAGTCCAGCGCTCTACCAACTGAGCTAGCCGGGCCCGTGGATATGGAATCGAATCGGAATAAAGTAATAAATACTGACCTCGTGTTGAAGTCGAATTGACCGGTGTTTTTACAACTGTTGAGCAGTTAGACCCCTTGTAACCGGGGTCAAAATTAAAAAAAAAACGCATTGAAATCGGTAAACTAATAACGTTTTGGTAACTGTTTATCGTATATATAGCTGTATGCGATCGCTGGTGATGCCTCTGGAGTAAATCGTCATGTACATTAGTGTATATATTCCGTTCGTACCAAGCGATTTTGAAAATATACATTAAAAATACCTTTCGTAAATAAGAAACAGTTTTCAGTAGAAAATACCTCATTAAAGCTCAATAGAACTAATGCAAATATAAGATGTATTGAATTTATGGACTGCGGCTTTAAAGGTTTTACCCTGTACAAACTCTCTTTACATCGTTTTCCGATCAATCCAACCAAAACCAGATCCCTTCCCAATCGGTAAAGACGATCGGTCGAGAGCTTAGCTTTCCGATTCTTACTCGACATAAAAATAAATGAAAACAATTACCGAGCGAGATAAAATGCAAACAAATTGTGCTCCCTCCTGGTAAAGTGCAAAAAATAACTCGCATCTGTTTGGCTTAAATGTTTTGCCGTGTAGAAAAATATAGCTACCCATAAACGCATTGCTGTATTCTGCAGCAATATTGATTTATTGTTTTGACTCTAAGCATTGATAATACATCTTGTCGGAATAAACGATATGCTATGTTCAAAACATTTCTTTGTCATGAGTGCAAGTTTGCTTCTAAATATGCACAAGTCTTTTAATTTTCGAATCTGTGACAAAAATCAATTGTCGAAATTGTCCATTCCCCAATCTGCGGATAGGCCCATTTGAAAATCAAGTTTCGGTCTCAGTTGATGCAAATGGAATACATAATAAGACTATCATTCTGGACAAAGTTGGACTATGAGTATATCCATGTAACTTTAAAATGATAGTCCGCAATGTATTAGTTTGCATTCTTAATGTATGCTAAAAGTTCTAAATAAATGAATAGACTTGTACAGAGTTGGTTTTAAATAATGTTTAAGTTTGTTTGACGTTTGATATTCCTCAGCCGTGCGCATAAAATGAATTTATTTATTTAAAAAAACGAACAAGATAAATAATACATCCTGAGTTATTTAAACACGAATATAGACTTACATTGTTTGCTTCTCATGGACAATACCATTCATATTCAGATAAACTGCCTGCTGCATCAAATCTTTGTATTTTTTATGAACTAGTTGTCTGATTGTTGAGACGAAATAACACATGGTAATGCACGGCCATTGATATATTCTCGCCTGCTTGATAAGAGGTATACCTGAGTGTTTTGTATAAAATATTTCTATTTGTATATCATTACTGGAAACTCTGGTACATATAACAGTATATCTTTCTACTATATGGTGTTCTTTAGAGCAACTGTTTATTTTTCTTTAGTATGAACAACAATTGGACACTTGATCTTAAATCCACATTTACATTTTGTGTAATCGGAACCCACAAAATACGCAGGTGATTTATCGTCGGGTATTCTTTAAATATGCGTGTATGTTCTTAGGCTTTAGATTTTATATTAACAATACTATGAGTATATGTACATGTATTTCCAGTGCAATCCGCTGTCCTGGAATTCACAACGCCCACTACAAATGACAAAGAGATTTCATGCTTCGATTACATAGCGGTACCAACCATCATATACCTAGTGACCGTTAGTAACAAAACAGACGTTAGCGTGACGATCCAGTGGCAGAATCCAACACACCTCATTCCAATTAATACAAGGGTCTCTTGGGTGGTATATAATATATAATATTAACCGACTACATGTCAAAATCTCACCAAAACACGCCAGATATTGGACGGCTACCCGTCTAATATTAAAATTATGGTACCCCGACAAAAAATGGGATGACGTCACAGCAATGCTTTAACTATGGTTATAGTGGTACCTTAGGTGACTAAACATCAAAAGTCCACTTTAATTTCGTGCACAGTTTTTGTGGTTTATATATAAACTTATACCACACCATTTTGAAGTCAACAATTTGATTGACTCCTGAAAAGTTCATATGAACGTGACCCCTAATGCGGAGTCATCAGATCAAGTCAGCGGATAATATAGTAGCGTCAGAGTGTTGATGATTTTAATGAGATTGTGTTTAGGGCCTACATCATAACACGTATGCTCACGCTATTTTTACAAAATGTGACTTTCGGAGAACTGAGCGCACTTTCACTTTGAATACGCCTTGTTATCATAAATATATATATATATATATAGCAATGAGTGTTAACTTCTTGGTTAAAAATTATTCAACGACAACGTGTATCCATTTGCATGTATTAAAACTTAAATGAATTTAGAAACATGGGCTCTGCGTTGCCTTTAAATATACTGTACAGCATAGTAGACTGTTGTATTGTAAACACGCTGCCATGATTGTGCATAGAGTCAACAATTTTGTGGTTTAAATTGCTTAAATAATCCTCGGCCTTTTTTTATCGTTATCAAAGATGGTGCGTGAATGTTTAGTAGTAACAGGGATTACTACGCATTGTAGAGAAAATAGTGCTGACGTAACGCTTAGTCTTACGTTAACTAATCCATGGCCGAATACTTATAGACAATTAACAATATGGCGGGCACACGGTATGTCATATATTAAAACACACTTTTCAAAATGTCATGCGTTCATTTTGTTGCCATTGCAATCAAACGTTGTATGTAATTTAAGTATAACGTGATCTTTTAGTGATATTAATCTCGTTAACTGTACATCGATTAAACATACTGAATAACCTGTCTGAACGTACATGCATATATTTCGGATTTTCGGACGTTTTGTTTACTATTTAATGACATACAATACTCAGTTATTTTAAATAATATTGTGATTTACCACACAAAGACATTGTTTCCTTATATGTTAATAAAGAAAATAAACCTAATTAAAAAATATATTAATTGGCCACTCTAACTAAAAAACAATAAAATAATAATTTCAAATGTTCTTATTTTGCGTAGCCAGCAGTTTCCAATTCAAATCTTCAGTAAAACAGCAATACTATAGAAAGAAGAACAGAAAGCAGCCAATACATGTGTGATTTGTTAACAACATCTCAGTTCATCTGAGTGTGACTGCTATTTAAACAAGAGGGCCATGATGGTCCAAAGCGCTCACCTGAGAACTGGTACAGATGAAGACCAAACTGTTGTGAAAAGTTTGAAAATTAAGGTATCTGAACAATACGCAAAGGGGGATAAGATCGATTAGATTTAAAACATCGATTGTTGCAATGGGCTACCTAAAGGACGAGTTGGGTAGTGGATGTGCGGTGTTTTTGCTAATGGTTCTCAATCATTTTTCTTGATATTCTTACCTGACCCTTTTTCATTAAGTCCGTGACAATTCTGGAAAATGCAGAAGCAGTAGATTTTGGTGATTTTTCGCAGACAGTTTTGGAGAACTAGTTGCAATGCAATAATTGCAATGGCTGTGCTATTAGGTCATGTTTTGCTTTTTCTTTGATAATTTTCTGTCCAATGATGATAAATCATGTTAATCCACGCTCTGATGCCATCAGTGTTGCATACAAGGTTTGTAACTGTTGGAAATCAAATTTTATCAATCAATTTTTATCGTCATACGCAAACTGTGTAAGTTTTGTAAACATTGAATAATAATCGTGCCAATCATTGATAACTTGTTGACGCTTTTTTCCACACACATGGGGCAATAACTCTGGTGTTTCTGGCCCGAGCATGCTTATATTCTACATCTTACGTTCATAGACAAACTGTGCAAGACTGGTGAAGATTGGATGAAAAATGAAGTATCTATCCTGAATAATGTCCATTTTTGTAAAAAAAAATCACAATCAAAGGGCTATAAATCCGATGTTTCTATGCCTATTTTGCTTATATTTGACTTCACCTTTAACCTTATGGTTATAGACAACCTGTGCAAGATTGATGAAGATTGGATGAAAAATGAAGTCCCTGAATAATATCCATTGTTGCATTTTTTTCACAAACAAAGGGCCTTTTCTTGATAATTCCTATTTTTGTATTTTGTTTCATGAACAAAGGGCAATAACTCAGGTGTTTGAAATACGATCTACATCATTTGGTTTTGGCGTCTGCTGAGATCTGATGGTCATACAAAATCTGTGATAGTTTGGTTAAGATTGGATGGATGTTGTTTTACATTTCCTTTCATTGTAAGGTATGCCTACTTTTCCACTTGAAAAATCTTAAAACCTGTTGTGTATATGATTTGTATATTAATACTGGTAATGGTAAAACGTACATAAAAACAAATACATTTGCATTACATAACTTTTTTATTTTAACTACAATTAACAATCAATTCCAAGATCCTTTGAATCATCAGTGCATTTGGCCGGCCGTGCACACAAATGAATCCAGTTTTTTACACTAAATCTGGATTCCTCAGTACCTGTCAGATTATGCAACAGGTCTCAAAAGACTATGCAAAGATCTAGTAGGAATCAATTACTAAATGAATCAGCAGCCTGAAAAGAAATGCAACAATCATAAAAATTCCAAAATTGCATTTACTAAATTAACATTCATCCGAATTCCGAAATACACATCATTTTAATCTGTGTGTGCTTTATGACAAAACTAGAGATGGTACTGCTGTGACAAGCAAACCAATAAGCAGACAAAATAAGGGTTTAATGAAATTCGGAACGCCATTACAATGACATGTACAAGTACTTGATTTTCGGGCTCGTTTAAAACTGCCTATAGAACAGAACGTACCTTTGCCATCTTGAATTAGCTGGGGTTACCATAGGAGATTTGGTGATGCCGGACCTTAACTTCGAAGTAAGTAAAGGTCGGGTACCAGAATGGCATAATTCATAAAACATCATGTTGAAAATCGCTTCAAAATAATTCTAATTATAAAGAATACTAAATAAAATTAAAATAAATAGAAAATGTGCTTGTTCTCGACATGATAACGAGTTATATCATCACCGGAAAGGGAGACAATTAATATTTTCACGAGTGCTTTATATATCCTCTATATATTGACCAATTTTATCGTTTTTAAATCGCCCGTTCGCTTTAACATGACCTGTTGATTTATATAGCGAAATTAATTTATGCCCGTAGTTAACTAACATGTGATCAGTCAATATTTTCGTTATCTTCGCTAAATAATGAAGCAACACCTCACGAAACGCACGGTTTTATATCAGACACAGACTACCGCTCAATTGAATAAAATATGCTTCCAATGTCTGATTTATTTGATATGTATTGCCCTTGCATGTGAACGAACTTTGACGAGATTTCAATGTAGTTGCACCTTTCCATTCAGACTGTCAAGGCTTCATTTATTTGGCGGTGGTTTCATTTAAAGCATCTGTTTTATTAGCACTGAGGAGATCGAATTTAGTAAGAGTGGGCATACATTTAATAACGATCGGCCAATTGATTTAGATAGCGTATAATATTACAGGCAGTTTATTTTCCGAATATTGCCAATTGTACTCTAACAATGCGATTGCGGTTTGGCAGATTGCTCATGTTACACGTGTATGCATTACTCATTGCGGTTTGGCAGATTGCTCATGTTACACGTGTATGCATTACTCAGTCTTATATTTCACGCTGCTTCATGTTGCAAACTGGAAAGGAGTCTATTTCATTTGACGATAGTTGCAATGATTTCACAGTATAAATGTGTTAATGTATTAAGACATCTTGGGATGATTTGGTAGTTAACTGTGTATTATTGAATATCATCTGTTGTATGGTCTCGCTTGAATTAAAGGACCATACGACCCGGTAACTGTGTATTACTGAATATTATCTGTCGTATTGTCTCGCTTGAATTCAATGACCATATACGACCCGGTAACTGTGTATTACTGAATACTATCTGTGGTATTGTCTCGCTTAAATTCAAGGACCACATACAACCCGGTAACTGTGTATTACCGAATACTATATGTCGTATAGTCTCGCTTGAATTCAAGGACCATATACGACCGCATAACTATGTATTACTGAATATTATCTGTCGTACAGACTCGCTTGAATTCAAGGACCATATACGACACGGTAACTGTATATTACTGAATATTATCTGTCGTATGGTCTCGCATGAATTCAAGGACCATACAACCCGGTAAGACATGTACAGGCGAAATTAACGCGTAGAAAATCACACGATACGCAAGGAAAATACAATCAGGATTTGCATTTACGCACACAATTTCAAGTGTTTGCATACATATGGAAATAAAATAATCATGCACATAAATGATATCTGACTGTTGAAGGTGCGAATGTGTGTAAACTACTTTTGGAAAACATTTTAGTTGTTTCTTGAAATGTCTTCTGCATCATTGAAGATTACTTTATTGCTTTCTTTTATACGTCTAAGCCAACTTGTTTCAGACTGAAAGTACATTTCCCCCATATATTTTGGACCGTGTGTACATTTCCCCCATATATTTTGGACCGTGTGTACATTTCACGCCATATATTTTGGACCTTGTGTACATTTCCCCCCCCCCCATATATTTTGGACCGTGTGTACATTCCCCCCCACATATTTTGGACCGTGTGTACATTTCCCCCCATATATTTTGGACCGTGTGTACATTTACCACCATAAATTATGTTTTGAGTGTACAGTTACCATCTACACAATAACTTATCTGGTGCACTGAAGGACTAGCACTGACTTAGCAGAACGGATACCCATCGACTATTATATTATTAACATAGAATGTATTCAAGGGCATTTATTCATATTTGAACGTCTGCGTGAATGCCTTGACGGATTAAACCCGAATGGAAGCGACACTTATTTTAATGATCATTGTCCTTATACACTATTCTTAAGTCATATGTAAAACGTTCTTATGCTTTAGGTTTTACAATTAAGACGAATGAAGGCACTGTTTACAAATATGTTCTAATTATTGTCTTGACTTACCCGTTTGCAGCGTACGTCGTATTATCTTTTTAAGTTTTTATTGTATGCTTTTCAGTGAAACATATAATTTTATTGGTGAAATACAATGTGTATTTCCACTGATCTACCAGTAGAGGTTTACCTGCATTGGCAAGTTGTACAGTATTTACATATATTCCAAAAAAACAAACATCATAACATTAAACAGCAAAATATTGTTACGACGAACAACATATAGCGCTATTTCCCACCATATAAAATTGTGACCATTTTAGATTCATTTACGGCGTCTTTATGACATCCGAGTGCTCAAACGTGACGTTTAGAACGCGAAGTTGAACTTTTATTGAGGTCTAATTACCCCAAAACGGAAGTCACATCCTCAGGTGTGACAGAAGACTGTTAATTTATATCTGGCATTGACATTTTGGGGTCAAATTCTTTTTTTGTTGTGTGACAGGCGGTTAAATCTGTTGATTGTTATGTAAAACCCTTTTCTGGGGTCAAATGGCATCTGAAATGCTACATTTATATGGATTTTAAATGCTACATTTATATGGATTTTACCCCAAAAATGCAGGCACTTAAAAAAACATTGTTCAAAACTGACTAAAAACCTATTCTGTAACATTTAGAATGCCAATGAAGATTGTTTTCACTTCTGACTTTATATATTGTATCTGCTATGCCTATTAAAACTCAAACTTATGCTTAATTCTGAGTTAAAATCATGTTTTCCAGACGAACCAAAGTACATTTTTTTCGGTCTTAATTTTTGCCTCAAAACACCATTAAATGTGACATTTTCATATTTTTTCCCCAATAAATCTTGAAACCAGTGTAATAGGACTTCATGTTCTTTCTCGAAATAGATCAGATTGATGAAAATTGTGGTTTTTGTTCAAATTTGAAAGGGTTGGGTTCTCTT
>CM051039.1:48797120-48864620 GCA_027627225.1 Congeria kusceri | reverse complement strand
GCTCTTACTACTATCAATACTTTTACCTTTACTACTGCTGCTGCTGTTGCTGCTGCTGCTACTACTTCTACAACTACTACTACTACTACTTCTACAACAACTACTACTCCTACTACTGCTACTATTACTACTACTACTACTATTACTACTACTACTACTACTACTACTACTTCTACTACTACTACTACTACTACTACTACTACTACTACTACTACTACTACTTCTACTACTACAACAACTACTACTACTACTGCTACTACTTCCACTAGTACTACAATTACTAATACTACTACTACAATTATTACTATTACTACTGCTACTACTACTACTACTGTTACTGCAACTACTACTACTACTACTTCTACTACTACTAATACTACTACTATTACTACTACAACTATTACTACGACTACTACTACTGCTACTGCATCTATTACTACTACTACTTCTACTACTACTTCTAGATCTATTAGTACTACTATTACTATTACTACTACTACTACTACTACTACTACTACTACTACTACTACCACTACTACTACTACTTCTACTATTACTACTATCAATACTATTACCTCTACTACTGCTGCTGCTGCTTCTACTTCTGCAACTATTACTACTACTACTTCTACATCAACTACTACTACTACTACTGCTACTATTACTACTACTACTGCTATTACTACTTCTACTACTACTACTACTACTACTACTACTACTACTACTACTACTACTACTACTACTACTACTACCACTGCTACTACTTCTACTACTATGACTGCTATTACTACTACTACTACTACTAGTAAAACTACTACTACTATCACTTCTACTACTATTACTACTATTATTACTACTTCTACTTTTCTATTTCTACTACTACTACTCCTGCTGCTGCTACTACTATTACTACTACTACTACTACTACTTCTACTTCTACTAATACTACTACTATTACTACTACAACTATTACTACGACTACTACTACTACTACTATTACTGCTGCTGCTACTATTACTACTACTACTTATACTACTACTTCTAGATCTATTAGTACTACTATTACTATTACGACTACTACTACTACTACTACTACTACTACTATTACTGCTACTATTACTACTATCAATACTATTACCTCTACTACTGCTGCTGCTGTTGCTGCTGCTGCTGCTTCTACTACTACAACTATTACTACTACTACTTCTACAACATTTACTACTTGTACTACTGCTACTATTACTACTACTACTTCTACTACTTCTACTACTACTACTACAACTACTACTTCTACTACTACAACTACTACTACTACTACTACTCTTACTACTACTACTACTACTACTACTACTACTACTACTACTACTACTACTACAACTACTACTACTACTACTACTACGACTACTACTGCTACTACTACTACTACTATTACCACTATTACTACTGTTACTGCTACTACTACTACTACTACTACTACTACTACTACTACTACTACTACTACTACTACTACTACTACTACTACTACTACTACTACTACTACTACTACTACTACTAGTTCTACTACTACTACTACTACTACTACTACTACTACTACTACTACTACTACTACTACTACTACTACTACTACTACTACTACTACTACTACTACTACTACTACTACTACAAAAACTACAAAAACTACTACTACTACTACTACTACTACTACTACTACTGCTGCTGCTGCTACTACAATTACTACATGGTACATGTCTGTGTAATACTTTTTGTCAAGTTCCTCGCTAGTTATATATTTTGACAACATTCTGCACTGAACTACTACGGTTGTAATCACACGCATCTTACTTGTAATGTCTGTAATGGAGGAAATACGCACTTCCTTCACCGTGATTTCTAATGCTTAGCTAGGCCATTCTGGGGTTATATCAGATGTAGTTTATTTCCGCAATTTCAGTTACTGTTTGTATGTTTGTCAGTTGCAATTACAGATCAAGTGTTATTAATAATGTCTGTGTAAATAGCAAACATGTAAAATAAATTTCAATAAATAGTTCTGTAAGGATCGACGTATTGCACTAAGGAGTATTATTTCTCTCATTGTGAGTAAACCTCTGTTTGTTAACCACAAAATAATACGTCACATAAAGTAACTTAACACCAATAGTTGTACTCGTATGTTTATCATACATGTATAAATTATGATAGAAACACATGTTAATCGTTCGTTTCAGTAAAACGGCTTCTTAATCAAAATGGTAGTCAGAAGCAACGTCACGAGTACACTGATGACATCATCAGATCTCCTCGACGACATGAACTCCGCGGAGCAGAAGCGACAGATACCAGCGGCGATTATCCTCGGCTGTATCGCCTGTATCGGCCTTCTTGGGAACGCCTTGGTTATCGACGTTTACCGTACCCGATACAAACTCACGAACGCGAAAATCTTCATCGTTTACGTTAGCTTCATTGACCTATTTTCGTGCTGTATCGCGATACCGCTTGATATCTCTTTGCTGATGGAGCAATACACGTTTCAACAGGTGTGGATGTGCAAGAGCTCGCGGTTCTCTAACGTACTGTTCACGTGTGCGTCTGCCTTTATCCTGATCTGTATCGCTGTGGACAGATTTAGGAAGGTCTGCAAACCCCTGAAGAAGCAAATCACTCATCGAATGGCGAAGATTTTATGCATTTTTTCTGCGGTGTTTGGGATTTTATTCGCGCTTCCTGCGATATTTGTGTTCGGAAAGAAAACGTTTACGGTGAAGCAAGATGTTTTAGACGAGGCGGTGTTTGGGTCAGAATGTTCCACAGCCGATGAAATGCTACACTCTTTAGTTCCCTTTGTCTACACAGGGATTTTTGGCTTTCTATTCTTTGTCGGCATTGTGACTATTCTCATTCTGTATTGCCTGATAGGATCTAAGATAAGAAAACAATCGAAAAAGATGAGACGCTTGTCCGAGAGAAATATCATTGAAAAGGCAAATGGTAACAGAAGCAATCAATCAAAGCCAGAGAAAAGTACTAATGGTGCAGTTGCTTATAAGAGCTTTGAAACGGAAATACCTCCCAAAGTGAATTGTTTAAGTACAGTCGAAACTTGTGCAAGTGCTATAGAGAGTGACGACGTTCGAGATGGCAATGCTGTTTCCAAGGGAAAAAAATATAACAACGAAATAACAGCAGGTGTCCACAACAGAGATTGTAGAAACCGAACTTTATGTGTTAATAGATCTAGTCAGAAAATTCAACTCAGACGAATTATTACTTCATTGATATCTACGACAGCGAATGAAAACACAGACCCCTCAAGGAAAGTGCAATGTCTGAAGGAAGCAAGGGGGAGAAAAACTGTTTTTATTATGTTCCTTATCTCCCTCGCATACATTCTAAGTTACCTCCCTCATTTGATTATAATGGTCATCCGAGGCGTAAAACGTAATTTCAATGAGGAGCTCACTGACGAAGGACTAGCGGTGTACAGATTCTTCCTGCGCTCGTATTTTCTGAACTGCGCCATCAACCCTGTCATATATGGTCTCTGCGATTCTCGATTTCGCCATTCATGTGCAGATCTCTTCAGACAGTGTTACAGAAAAGTTATGGGCGGAGTCAATTAAGTAGGTAAAACAGGTCTTCAGTATGTCACAAAATGATATAAATTGTTTGCCAGCGCTAAAGACTATCACTCAAACGCTGTTCTGGACTTAATTAACTGAAACAACTGCGAGGTTTTGCACCTTTCAACATTTCCCCCCCCCCCCAGGGGGGGGGGGCGGCATATACGGGACTTAAAACTGAAAGCGATTCCCAACAGGCGGAAATTTTACACAAATGCTTGACTCTAGTGTGGGAAATAAGACCCTAAAGAATAAAATCAAATTCCCCAGGGTCAGCCCGCCGCTCCCCCTCCTGAGGGAAAATATTAATAGGTGCATTAGATCATGGCAGTTTGTTAGTGTTCAGGAAAGGATACTCATTGAACGGACCCTCATGGTGCAGTGCAGTCCGTTGTTTTTGATATGTTAGTTTTGTGAACAGTTTACAACAAATTATACTTACACTTTGGTGTAAACTGTAGTTAAATAGTACAATATAAACGCGTACAAATATATATTAATCATAATAAACGTGTTATAAATATAGAAGCCCACGTTGCATGGATGTTGTTTCAGTTCAGTTCAGTTCTGTTTATTTTACTCAACACATACAATATGGGCAAAGTGGTTTAGAAAGTATTGCAAGACATAATTGCATTACAGTTTGAAATGCACACCTAGGCTGTATAAGGACAACCAAAATGAAGTTAGACGCAATATGTACGGTCAGTACAGCTAAGTCATGACAGGAAACAGGAATTAAGAGCATTTAGCTCGTGGACAGGTTGCTATACCGTACATTTCGTTTGTTTGTTTGGATTTTTCGCCGGTTTTAACTGTATTTCAGTCAAGTCACGGCGGTCAGTTAATCTACTCACACTTTTCGTGGGTAAGCGTAGCCGATATAAGCGGTTTACCGGTACTAAGTGCATATACCATCATGCCAGTAACTGACAACTGCCCTACTTGAATCAGAGGTAGGGGGAGAATGGCCGTATAAATAATTGCATGACCAATCCACAAACAATTAATGTGGCCGGGCTGGGGTTCGAACTCACGATCCCTGGATTGACTGTCCAGCGCTCTACCAATTGAGCTAGCCTTTCAACAACCGTAATACATTCAGTACCTGAAGCTTTAAAACAGTTGGACCCAAAATGTAATGTAAACTACCATTGAATGTGAGAAATTCTAAATCTGTTGAAATATTCAAAAACAGTCTCTGACTTTATTCATCAGAAATGTTGATTCATATTTTTATGTAATAATTTGATGTATTTTAGTGGCGAGCATATTTTCAAGAGAACTGTGAAGAAATTAAAACATTTTCGTTATACTTTCTTTACAATTAAGATATTGTTTTTTGAAATGTAATTACAGGCTTTTATTTAATATATTTTCTTTTGTTTTACAACGCTTTATTTGACATGTGTTTTATCCTGATTTATAACTCCTTTGATCGAACTAAATATGACATGTAATGACATAATTATCCTTCGTGGATGTTTACCTGCTCTCTATCTGTTGATTTATGTATATAGTTGTTTATTTGGATTTATGTATTAAGGTTTATATAATGTGATGTTTTGTATGTTATTATGTGCACAACGCCATTGCCTATACGTTTGTATAAACGTAAGCGTATAATCAAATAAAACAGTTTTAGTTTCAGTTGGATTATCTAAGGTTTAATATACCATATTCACAAATGTTTATTCATTAACTTGATATGTTCAATTATAACAATCATTAGAAATGTATCTATAAGTGTTAAACGTTCGTTGTCACTTTTAGCAAATAGTACCTTGCAATCAGCGTAAAGTAGTACCATAAGTTTCAAATAAATATTAAGGTCTAGGTAATGTTTGTTAAAACTGTTGGTAATGGTTGTCAACATGTAGTACTTTTGCGGCGTAGTGTTTTCCCATTTTAAAACGGAGGAAACAATATCGGTGACAAATGTTCGCCTTGGCGTACACCACAGCTACAGTAGACGAAATGTTCACCTTGGCGTACACCACAGCTACAATAGACGAAATGTTCACCTTGGCGTACACCACAGCTACAATAGACGAAATGTTCACCTTGGCGTACACCACAGCTACAATAGACGAAATGCAAAATACTTGTGTAAGAAGCAGCCATTTAATATCTTTGTACAAATTAAAACTAAAGATGATGGATAACATTGCACAGCTTCCCATTAATAGTATATTTAGAGCGTTCAACCAAAGGCCAGCATTTCATAGACAGTTCAAATCCTCCCAAAATCAATAAATTTGCATGTTATTTGTGAACAATTCGTAAAGCATTTGGTCAATACACTAGATTTAAGCCGGTGATGGTTTCTTATTTTTAGCTGCGCTTATTGCATCGTTTCGTTAATATATCGAATTACAATGAACTCGCTAACTTCGTGTACATTCATTACAATTCGTTTGAAGGTGTCATTACATACACAACGCATAATTGAGAATGTTTTGAATCTATGACAATACATTGATTACATTTTGCACAATGTATATTTCAAATAAGACCCATTGAATATCAACAAAACAAATATGGGTCATGAAACGATCGACTGACGAATTTTTGTTGCATACAATAGATGTATTTACATTGTATTTTTATTGTATTAATTTAATATGTCAAACAAAAGATGCAAAAACGCTTTAAAAAATCTTAGTCACGGTGTGAAAACTTTGTTGAACCGCTAGTTATTAACACTGTAAGTTTAGCATAAAGATAATGTAGTCACCTAACATATGCAAGACAACCATATTATATGTAAGCAACTAATGAATATCTTTGGACTCATCGCAGAAAAAGTTTCACTGATAGTTTTGTAATCATATCGAAGGTCTTTGTTAATGTCTGACAATATGTTCTAAAATCAGCGGCAACAGTAATAACAACAACATATATAACAACAATAACAACAACATCATCAATTAAATCAATGCCATAAACATTAAACAAACCATCAACAGTAAAAGATTGAGTACTAAACATACTGATTTTAACATCATATTTCTGTCTGTGTATTAGCTGCAGGAGAACCTTCAGGACGAAATGTTAAAGCTCGTAACTCCTTTACTCAGCAGAAGTTTATTTATAGATTTCGGAGCCGCATCACACACATCCGGAACTTCATCCGCTTTATCCGCGGAGTAATACGCATCTTAATTAGTGCGCAATGTGTGACACAGGATCGGTTCATTGTCAGAGTTTGAATCTCGGATTAAAAATTGAGAAATTTCTTCGCAAATCAAGCCATTCGCAAACTCATCTAAAACGAACGTAGACTATACTTGTAACATCACGGTATACGGTACGTATACAATTTGGTAAAACTATAACAAATACTATTTTTAATTATTAAAACTTGTTTCGCTTTGCATTGACAGTTCCAAGGCGGTGACCCCAGTTTTAATCACTTTTAGCTCGACTATTCGCAGAATATATGAGCTTTCCTACTACACCCGGCGTCGTCGTCGGCGTCCGCGTCTGAATTTGGTTAAAGTTTTAATTTAAAAGTCGTGTAACTTCAAAACTACATAAGTTATTCACTTGAAACTTGGAATATACATTTGTCATCAATTCCAGTGTCAGGGGCAACATTCACCATAACTCTGTTTTGTATTTTAACAGAGTTATGCCCCTTTTACACTAGATTTTCTGGTTGAAGTTTATATTCAAAAGCTTTGTAACTTCAATACTACACAAGCTATGTACTTGAAACTTGGAATATACATTTGCTATCAACTCCAGTATCAGGGTGAACATTCCCCATAACTCTATTTTGTATTTTGACAGAGTAATAACGCTTTTACACTTAAATTTTCTGGTGAAAGTTTATTTTCAAAAGTTTTGTTACTTCAAAACTACATAAGTTATTCACTTAAAACTTGGAACTAACCTCTGTCATCAACTCCAGTATCAAAGGCAACATTCCCTATAACTCTGTTTTGTATTTTGACAGAGTTATGCCCCTTTTCAAATAGATTTGTTAAAGTTTATTTTTAAAAGTTTTGTAACTTCAATACTACAAAAGCTGTTCACTTGAAACTTGGAATATACCTTTGCCATCAACTCCAGTATCAGGGTGAACAGTCCCCATAACTCTATTTTGTATTTTGACAGAGTTATGCCTCTTTTTCACATAGATTTTCTGGTTAAAGTTCATTTTCAAAAGTTTTGTAACTTCAAAACTACAGAAGTTATTCAATTGAAACTTGGAATATAAATTTGTCATTCATCAACTTTAGTATCAGGGGCAACATTACCCATAACTCTATTTTGTATTTTGACAGAGTTAAGCCCCTTTTTCACTTAGATGTTCTTGTTAAAGTTTATATTCAAAAATTTGGTAACTTCAAAACTACATAGGTTATTCGCTTAAAACTTGGAACTAACCTTTTTCATCAACTCTAGTATCAGGGGCAACATTACCTCTAACTCTATTTTGTATTTTGATAGAGTTATACCCCTTTTCACATATACTTTCTGGTTAAAGTTTATATTTAAAAACTGTGTTACTTCAAAACTACATAAGTTATTCACTTGAAACTTGGAACTAACCTTTGTCATCAACTCTAGTATCAGGTGCAACATTACCCATAACTCTGTTTTGTATTTTGACAGAGTTAGCCCTTAGCCCACTTTTTACATAAACTTTGTTTTTAAAATTTTGGTTCCAAAAATGTATACAAAGCTTCACTTTAAAATTTTGTATTTTAACAAATGTATGCCCCTTCCACTATCCAAAATATGAACCAACTGAAATATTTCGAAAAGTCGAGCGCGCTGTCCTCTGAGAGCTCTTGTTAATAATTTTTATGTTTGGTGTTGTGTTGTATGTTTTGCCTGTGTCGTATTGGCAATTGGTCACATGCCTCAATGAAAGGACTAGCGGATGGTTATAAGGATTCTCTTCTCTTTGTTATTCCTATTTTTATTTATTTATGTTTATAATGTTCACTTTATATACTCAACAACAATAGTTTTAGCAATATGTTATTGTTATGATACATGCACTTTGTATTTTCATTATAATTTTGAATGGTAATGCATACTTAAAATGTAGCTTGGTAAAACACATCATAGTGCATGCTTGAAATAGTTACCAGATCTGAGGTAAGCATTCCCAACTTCCGGTGTGTCTCCTGCAGCATCCGGGACCTGCGTTCCTGCGTCACCAGAGGTGGCGATAAAGGGACAGACTTTGACAGCGATAACGGGCCTCGCGGAGACTTCGGCACCTCTTTCTCGACTCTGGGCGATCATTCGGTAGGAAAGTCAAAGCTGTTTGCCGCAAAATGAGTTTGACAGATGCGCGCCGTTTCTGATGATTTTTATCATTCATTGTCGCAAACGTGCATTTAAGTTCAGAACTAAACGATTCAGTGTGGCTAACCTCGGAAGTTGTTGCAGAATCTCCGGTATCCAGGTTCAGAAACATTTTTTGTGGCGTCGTATGCTTTTTGTAAGAAATTTGAAGACGTATGTTGTTTGTCAGTGACTAGAAATTAACACAAGGCTGAAAACTCTGCTCTCGTCTGGCCTTCTGCTACTTCGCGAAACGGCAAGTGGATGCAAAAGCGTCGCCGTGCTTTAAACGCACGTATGATGGGACGCCGACTCTGCTATTCGACGTCGTCTAATATGCAGTCGGTCGACGAGATGACGTAACGAGGTCATGTGATCTGTGCTAATGTTGAGGTTTAAGTGGCAATCTTTCCTTTGTGTTGTTTGCTTAATCGGTTATGCAGCCGACTACAATAAACTAGACCAACTGTCAGAAATTGAAATTATGAAAGATATACGTCGCACAGACAAAAATGTTGCAAAGGTATTAATAAATGCACATGATATAAATGTTGTTAAAACTGCTTTAATCCCATAACTTGCTCTTTTTGGAGAAAAATGGTAATATTAACTAAATCATTTATATTATATTTGAGTAATTTGTATTTGTAGTAGGTATTTGGCGAAACAATGGAAATGATATATAAATAATTTAAATTATTCTGAATAATTTATATCTAAGTATGTTTAATATAGCTTATATTTAAGTAATCTAATCAGTCGGAAGTGCGGTTAAGCATATGCAATATCTTATCTAAAAAGAAAAAGGAAAGAGGGAAACACATTTGAAGCTGCACGTTTATCAAAAAGTTCTATTTACGTATTACTTACATCCAATAACACACTATAACTTTTATTTACATAGTGCGACGATAATAAACAACGTATTGAGTTAAGTGACGACGAGCTAACAAGAACCAAAGAGTTAGTGTTCGCGTGGCGTGTTTCAGTTACAGTTACACAATCGATTTTAAAAAGATAGTAGTGGGATTTTAAGCGGATTAACCTCCGTCACGGGAAATTGAACTACATAAGACATCCTTGTATATTCTCGATAGTTGGAATTATTATTACATGGAGATAATATACATACATGTATGGGTTTCTAAGATTTTTAATACATGCAAAATAAAAAAGTCAGTGTAGTCTACCTTAATTTGCAATATCGTCATTTTAACCAATTTTTTCAGTATTTAAGGATTGAAATCAATTTTGGTTGCATTCATGCGATTATGAACACAATGGCCAAACTGGCAAATCCATGAGGCGCGCTAGCTAGCGCTTCATGGATAATTTGCCAGTTTGACTATTGCGTTCGTAATCGCATGAACGCAACCAAAATTTTTTTCAGCCTTATATTTACATTATATTTAGGATTATTTCATAGTGTTTTTGTTGAAAATGCATTTTATTGTCAGTCTAGAAGAAATAACACACACACAAGTTTTCTTACCGCCCCCTAAAACTGAATTACACAAAATAGAATGCACACTACGACTAACAAAATAGTTCCCTATAAAAATATATAAAAATAGTTCCCTATAAAAATATCATAAAAATAGTTCCCTATAAAAATATCATAAAAATAGTTCCCTATAAAAATATCATAAAAATAGTTCCCTATAAAAATATCATAAAAATAGTTCCCTATAAAAATATCATTTTCTTTTCAAATTTCATCTTCAATTTGCTGCGACAAATGAAATTTAATGTGAATATTTTTTTTTCCTTGCATAAACATATTTCACAAAAATTAGTTATTGGATTTTGAGAAATTTCAAAGTGTGTCACATTTTAGTGTATTAAACATCGACGAAAACCAAATGCAATGAAATGACTTCAGAGCTCACGACTACCAACGTTATTTAAGTCAAATTAATTGTTTGCTCAAATGCCAACTTGAGATAAATTTGTAAATAATTTAGTGACTACAAATTATTAACAGTAGGTAAAATATCAAATTAAATCTTAAATATAAGTGTGCGACCCAAAACGTTTGAGACAGATTTACTGTGTCAGTAGATCTAAAGCAGTCTCAAACGCCTACAGTAGATCTTTAGATACAGTCCATAAAGTAGCATTGTATCAAAATTTTAACTCAGCGAGAAAAATGCAAAACAAACCATACATAACATCACTAAACGAGTGATGACGTGTAATCTATGTCTTTGATACCGCCCACACGGGCGTATCTAAGCTCTTTTGCTTTGCCTGGGCATAACTTGTCTTAGATAGGAATACATTTTAATATAAATCTAAAAATGTATTTTGTTCTTATTGTATGTCTTAAATAATTCATCATGTAAATGGTGGTATAAACGCACATTAAAATAAAGACGATGTACATGCAGAGCAAGCAGATACATATATGTTAAATTCATTTAAACGCTACGTTCAACAATGTTACGTCATGAAAATTTTCTGTGGTCGCATCTAAGAAAAGTAATTTTTACTTAAAATACCATAACCTGTACATAAACATGACTTATTTTATAATAACACCTGTAGACCTTGCATCATAGAATACTATCCATCTAAAATGAAATAAATGGTCATATCTAAGTAAAACTGAAACGAAATGTTAAGGTATAATAATTATAAAAACATTTAATCAACGTTAACACGAAGTGCACGAAAGATTAACATCTAAAAGTATAATGCATGTTAGTTCATGTAAATATGAATAGACCTAACATGTCGAAATATATATAATTTGCTTAAAAATAGGACACACAGATATTACTACGCCGGTGATGTGGCATTGCGATCATACGCTTATGAATGCATACCTCTTCCCTATTAAAATCGATATGCAATGTAAATATTTCATCTTGTTCTTCTGCACGACCATCTTGAGCGTAATGTTATGAATACACATTCCATGATGAAGGCCGAAATATTTAATAAAAGGAATTACTTTTGTGTCGCGTGGGCTATTCCGAGTGTTCCGGAAATTGTCGTTATTACCGATTTCCGACTAAGTATGTCTAGCGATCAATGTGACAGTTAATAGTTTCAATGCGCAGTGAATTGATGCAAACGATACCGCAAACAGAACAAACTTGTTTTTGCAGACGCATTGAGAAGACAAATACTACTTTAATGTTTATCGGTATACCTGTACATATTGTTTATTAATACCTAATATCATTACATCATCTTGTAAAAGCACAATGTTTTTTTCATAAGTTGTTATATCTCGTAAATAGTCGTTATGTAATATTTACCAACATCAAATAAATACATTAGAAAGGTTTTATTTCCTTTTAAAGCATGTGATAAAAAAGATCTGACACTCGTTGTCTCGCCAAAGGCTCGCTTACTAACAAAATTTCTGAACTCGTTTAATAAAAGATAGTATGAAATGACAACTCGTGTCAGATCCTATATTTATACTTAAATCTGGTTAGTTATTTGGTTTTGCCCATTGTAAACTTCCATGTGTCGTATGTTGGGTCAGAAACAGTAATCGATAGGGCCGACTTGAAAACCAGCTACAAATTTGTTGTGTAAGACTTTTTAATTTCTTATGTCATCTTATAGATGATAAAATTTGCGTTTAAAATACTAAGTCATCATTTTGTTTTTATATTTCGAAACTTCGTTGTAATATTTCCTGTCTGAATTGGTTTGTAGTGTATCTTGTACTATCGATAGTGTGAAATCTTAAAATTATATCTGTACACTTAAAGTGCATATTGATGAGCAACATTCCCTAAACGAACAGTTTTGCTGCTAGTGTTCCTACTTCCAGATTTATCAAACATCCTCACTATCTGTGAAATTTCAGTGATAATTGAGGAAACAAACTCTTCCTGCATGTTCATTTCCAACGTTGAGCTAGTCTGTTCTGGACTTTTAAAATGATGTAGCCTACTGCGTTACTTAATTTAATTGGCATTGTTGTTGAAGTATAATCATGATAAATATATAAACAAATCCTCTGTTTCAGTATTCCGGCTTCTCAATCAACATGAAAGACGGTAGCAACGTCACACAGACAGTGATGTCGTCGTCAGATCTCCTTGAGGACATGAACTCCGAGGAGCAGAAGCGCCTGATACCGACGGCTATATGCCTCAGCTTTATGGCCGTTATTGGTCTCCTTGGAAACGCCTTGGTTATCCACGTTTACCGCACGAAATACAAACTATCAAACGCGAAAATCTTCATCGTTTGCGTGAGCATCATTGACATATTCTCGTGCTGTATCGCAATACCTCTCGAAATCGCTTTGCCTATGGAGCAATACACGTTTCAGCACGTGTGGATGTGCAAGATCCCGAGATTCTTTAACGTACTATTTACGTGTGTGTCTTCCTATATCCTGCTCTTTATCGCTGTGGACAGATTTAGGAAGGTGTGTAAACCTCTCAATAAGCAAATCACTCACCGAATGGCGAAGATTTTATGCACTTTATCTGCGGTGTTTGGTATTTTATTCGCTATTCCTGCGATATTTCTGTTCGGGAAGAAAACGTTTGAGATGAAACAGGATATTTTAAACGAATCGGTTTTGGGGTACGAATGTTCCACATCGGATGAAATGTTAGCATCATCATTTCCGCTTATCTACACAGGAATGTGTAGCTTTTCTTTCATTGCTGGAGTTGTGACAATGACCGTTCTATATTGTCTAATCGGAAACAAAATAATAAAACAATTCAAAACGATGAGACTTCGGGTCGCGAGAAACGTCTTTCACAGAAAAAAAGACAATATCACCAATCAACCAAAGGTCGAAAAAAGTACAGACGATGACTTGGTCCGGGATGGAGCTGTTTTTTGTACAAGTAGCGAGACGGCAGCATCTGTCAACGTGATTTGTACAAGTGAAGGTCAAACTGAGGGAACTGCAACAGGCAGTACCGACGTTCAACAGGGAAATGTTACTTTTAAGGAAATAAACTACAATAATGACTTAACAAGCAGTGACCATAAAAGACAATACAGTGGGACATTCACAAACCAGTTTTCCTCTGTAAAAAGTCAGAAAATACACGTCATTCGACACATAACGTCATTTCGATCTCCGAAGTCAAATGAAAACTCGAACCCCTCAAGGAAAGTGCAATATCTGAAGGAAGCAAAGGCGAGAAAAACTGCCTATATTATGTTTCTTATCTCCCTTGCGTACATTGTGAGTTACCTGCCTCATCTGATATTAATGGTCACCCGTGGCGTAAAACGTAACTTCGTTGACGAACTCAGTGAAGAAGGACGAGCGGTGTACAGTTTCTTCTTGCGCTCCTATTTCCTCGCCTGCGCCATCAACCCTGTAATCTTTGGTATCAGCGATTCTCGATTTCAGCATTTTTGTGCAGACCTTTTCAGACAGTGTTACAGACAAATTATGCGCAGGATCAATTAAGTACATTAAGCTGTACTTTATTGCGACACAAAATAATTTACTCTGTCCATGTACGTACGTCGACTGACACACAAAACGCCGTTCTGGACTTTTGTAACTGATACAACTGTAAGTCTAGACCTTGCCAATTTCTTAGTGTTCATGAAACGATGCTAATTGAACGGACCTAATGGTGCAGTAGATAGGAACCTACTTATTAAACTTAATCCTTGGGTTTGAGACACTCTTTAAAGCAATGTACAAAAAAACGGTGTCAGTTCAATGTGTGGTCGTAAACGATATACGTAAGATTACGTACATAAGACGTTAATCATGTAGGGACATTTCAATTTATATGTAAGTTTTAATTCTGTGCTACGTAAATTATTATAGCGGTACACGCCACAAACAGAATTTAAAAAAACTCAAATAATAAGCAATACTCATTTCTGCGATTTAATGAACTGTCTTACTAATTTGTTTTTCACAAATATAATGTATTGCTGGTTTGATGTTAGCTTTGTCAATATTTCGAGCATAAGTAAAACACTATTACTTTATGCAATGCCTAATAAAAGAGTAATATTGTATATAGGACAAATGTTACATGTGTATATGTTTTTTGTTCTGTTTTAACTGCAAAACCTGTAAATTTGTAATTCGAAATTCGCTTAATAACTGGTTACGAATGTTATAGGAATCATACAATTTCATTCTTGATTCATAATATACAAAACTGCAGAACGATTTTGTTTAGACAAAATTTCATCAATTTCGAAACCGCCGTTTTCTTTTGTTTTGCTATGAACATTAAAAAGAATGAGTTGGGCACAATATTACTAAATATCGAACACTTCTAGTACGTTTAGCGCTTTGATTTATGGTTGGTTAAAAAGTTATTTTGTTATTCGCTAAAGACATTAACTCCAGGCTAATAAACTGTTATTTTAATTAATGATGAATTAATATGATGTTTATGTACATGTCATATACAATTAGTGTATATGTCTTAACCAACTGGATGAATATTTATGGTCGAAAATGTTATAGTGAGTGTCAGGTTTGTTACAAAACAATAATTTTAATAAAACGAATTCTACTGATTTATTGTTTATTTAAAAGAAACAGTTCTTTTCGAGACTGAACGTCCAAACATGTTAATCGAGAATGTTTCATTGATAATTGTGACATGTATGCGAAACAAATGATCAACACAGAGACTTCACAGATTCCGAGCATAGCTCATATTTAAATCCCTGCCGACCCAAAGTTTCACGTGACCATAGTCAAATCACATGGTGAACTCAACTCAAACTTTGTTCAATCCTTGCGTTCTTATGTTTAATTATAAGTTATCGCTTATAGTTATTTTTTCCAAACAAGCAATATTTTGGAGGGAGTTTTATGACGTTATATAACATTTTTTATCTAAAAATAAATCAGTAATAAATCCTTCCAAATATGAAGGGATTTAACTCGAGGTCGCATTGTTAACCGCCAGGGGAAGTAACCGCTGCAATGAATATGATAATGGACATGTAGATCTATATCGGCAGACGATTTTTTATGTTATCTTTGCATGGATATACTAAGTAAAATAAGTTGAGCAAAAACTAGGATGTTAGCAAATATACAATGCATCATAAAGTTAAGAAACAACATTATTTATTGGTCGTATTTTATTATTTTAATATAACATTGTGACATTTTTACCAAGCAAGATGTTGATATTCACTAGTTAACTGTCTTTAACGGGGAGGACTAGTACTATAAGAAGAAATGAAATGCTATTCATTCAATGATGACTCAATGAAATATATCAAGTTTTATTGTGTTGCATAACTAATGCTACATAGTGTATAGGTAAATTGGGTAAATGACTTGTTCAATGATTTTTCAATTATCAATTAATGACAAATGACAGATTCTGATGGCGTCCACTGCATTCTAATCCAATATGATATTGCAAGTAAATATATACGGTGCGTCGTGGGAAAACCGGGCTTAATGCATGTGCGTATAGTGTCGTCCCGGATTGGCCTATGCAGTCCACACAGGCTAATCCTGGGCGGCACTTTCCGCTTTAATGGTATTTTCTGTTTCAAGGAAGTCTCTTCTAAACATAAATCCACTTTAGGCGGAAAGTGCCGCCCTAGATAACCCTGTGCGGACTGCATAGGCTAATCCGGGGCGACACTTTACGCACATGCATTTTAAGCCCTGTTTAAACGCTGGTAGATCTTTATTTTAACTTGCCTATTTTGGTATGTTTTTATTTGTATGGGTCGGGTTACCAGCCGATTATTTCAATTGTATAAATAATTTGTGCCTATACCAGGCAGTTTCCGAACCACGTCAAAAGGTCACTGAATTAAAGGGACCTGTTTACAGATTGACGAATTGACAAATTTTCAACTTTTTGTCACCGGTTCCAAAACTAAAAGAACAGTGTATACAACGGAGCAAAATTAAACTACGGACCTAGAAATATACTGTAAAAACCGTTTCGTTTATGAGTAATCATCAGTTGAAATTGATAAAATGATAAAGCGTTTGTAACGCTAAACGATGGAAAAATTTGAAATGTTTCAGTAGTTTTCGTTCAAACTGTTGACATCACGTGGAACTCTTACATAAAGTACATGTAAATAATGCAGGATGAACTCTAGAAATAGGTATGGCCGAGTGGTAAAGTCAATAGACTTTTAATCTGGAGGTCCCGGGTTCGAACCCCGATGAGACCATTTTTTGCATTTTCTTTTTTTTTCTGTCAAGTTAAGATATTTTATGGCATACTTGAAAACATGCGAAAATCTGTTAAAAAGTCCCTTGAAGTTACAATCGCCTAACTAGACATACTTATGTTCGCACCCTTTAAGTTACAATCGCCAAATGTTCGCACCCTTTAAGTTACAATCGCCTGACTAGACATACTCATGTTTGCACCCTCACATTTATTTGGGAAGTTCTTGATAATAACTATATAAAACTCGAGATCAAACGGTGATTAGACACTATTCTTAGACTATTGTATCATTGTATCTGAAAGTATTAAGTGTTGCTGAAACTGAAATAGTTTTCTTAGACATAACTTGCATGCCTTTTACATAAATAACTAATTTTCACGTGCGTCTCTATAATGCCATGTGTTGCAGACTGCAGTTACGTCTCTGGTTACAGACATGCACGTTATTGACATATAAACCTGATAAAGTTTTTAATTTAATGACGTTTTAACTTTTATAATGACGTATCCATATTGCGCCATGTGTACTATAATGACGTATCCATATTGCGCCATGTGTACTATAATGACGTATCCATATTGCGCCATGTGTACTATAATGACGTATCCATTTTGCGCCATGTGTACTATAATGACGTATCCATATTGCGCCATGTGTGCTATAATGTCCATGTTTGTGAGTGAGTTAGAATGGTTGGAACACACGGCCTGTAATCACTTCTTTTTGTGGGTGAGTTAGAATGGCTGGAACACACGGCCTGTAATCACTTCTTTTTGTGGGTGAGTTAGAATGGCTGGAACACACGGCCTGTAATCACTTCTTTTTGTGAGTGAGTTAGAATGGCTGGAACACACGGCCTGTAATCACTTCTGTTTGTGAGTGAGTAAGAATGACTGGAACACACGGCCTGTAATCACTTCTTTTTGTGAGTGAGTTAGAATGGCTGGAACACACGGCCTGTAATCACTTCTTTTTGTGGGTGAGTTAGAATGGCTGGAACACACGGCCTGTTATCACTTGTTTTTGTGAGTGAGTTAGAATGGCTGGAACACACGGCCTGTAATCACTTGTTTTTGTGAGTGAGTTAGAATGGCTGGAACACACGGCCTGTACTCACTTCTTTTTGTGAGTGAGTTAGAATGGCTGGAACACACGGCCTGTAATCACTTCTTTTTATGAGTGAGTTAGAATGGCTGGAACACACGGCCTGTAATCACTTCTTTTTGTGAGTGAGTTAGAATGGCTGGAACACACGGCCTGTAATCACTTCTGTTTGTGAGTGAGTTAGAATGGCTGGAACACACGGCCTGTAATCACTTCTTTTTGGAGATGCATTGGAAAACGAGCGAATTATACTTCCAAGGTGGCGCTTATGACAGGAAGTAGTAGGAACAAGAAATTTCTTTAAAAAAGACAATCGGCGTTGACATTAATATACCGAGATATCATGTTTACCCTTAACATAAGATACAAGAGGGTCAAGATGGTCGGTTACGTGGCTTCTCGGACCCCAGATTTTTCGGTCTCAACCTATATAAGGAGACTTCTCGGACCCAGGTATTTTGGGAAACCATCAGAAAACGTTTCGGATCCCAAAATTAATTTGTGATTAATTCAATAATTATTAATATTTGTACGGTAAATAAACCGATCATACCGCCCCATGTTTTCACCAGTGATACATGAATAACCTAAATAATTTACGTAAACATCATTATTATATAAATGTGTCAGCCAAATTTAACAAAATAACATAACAATGTACGAAAATAATTGCGGGAATGAATGAAAATTATTTTTTATCAGATTATCGTATAGTTATTATTAAGTATTATACCCTACCTACATCTTGGCAGTTATTTATGCATAATACATACACATTTCGAAGTCAATTTATCATTTATAGGCTAAAAAATGATTTGTTTCCCAGGCAGCGCCGCAACGTATTTTTATGGCCCCCACGAATTTGATTTAATGCCAAAATAATTTTTTTTTTCTATTTTTTGACGATCGCGCCCGGGTTTTAAAGGAGCAGTCCAGAAATATGTTAATAAAAATGAAACTTTGTAGAAAGTGTTTCTAATGGGCATGTTACCGAACAAAATAACAAAACGACGCATTTGAAATCCGTGAATTATTAACATTTTGGTAACTTGCTGTCGTCTATTTTCTGTATGCGATAACTGGTGATGACTCAGGAGTAAACCAGTATGTACATTATAATATTTCGTTCGTACCAAGCGCTTTTGAACAATGCCTTTCGTAAATAAGAAACATATTCCGGACGAATAAACACCATAAACGTTTATAAGAAATATTACTAAAATTACGATGTTTTGATGGACAACGGCTTAAAATTAAACGAATCCGCATTTTAACATAGCGGAAGAAGAGTAACCCGGTAGATATTTCTGTATTTTCAGTAACTTTTTTCCTGTCTGAAATACTGTGTAAATTTTGAAAAAAAAGTCATATTCGATTGGGAACCTTTATAAATATGTTCTATTTCATGATTTAAACTTTGTTTCGTAGATGCTTTTGCTTGAATAATATTTCATATTTCACTCCATATTTTTTAAAGAAAATCTGTGTCAATATAAGTCCTATGGAAACAATCGAAAATGCCAGCTGCATTGACAAGTGTTGGTTTTCCTTTCCAAAAATTATTGGTGATTTACTGCAAAAATAATTTCTATTTTTGACAGTTATAAAAAATATGAAGTACGAAAAGTTAAATTCTATAAATAAATAGAAGTATTTTAATGCTGATGGTGTATCAATTTGAAGGCCTTTTTACATCAGTTTGCATAAATGACGGTTTGTGATGAATAAATCTATATTTAGAATTTTAAAAAAGGAATGCTTAATCTGTACTTAATTACTTGTTTTACTAAGCCAATAGAAAAGAGTAGGAGAAAAAATACTTCAATAAAAAAAACTCGCCCTCCCTCCTGATTTTTTGGACAAAGTGCCTGAGAAACAATTCATTATTTTTCTTTAGCCTTATACCGTGTATCCTAATGAAAAGCAATCTTCAGAGAACATTCAGCGCATTTGAAATAATGATGACTTCCATTCTGATAGCACAAAAATAAAAATTCATTAGACTATGGCGATTGAAAATTATATTTGGTAGGAACATGATGTATCAAGGGTTTCTGTGCATAATTGGTTGTGCAAATCACGTAATCGTGCAAATGAAGTAAAAGTAACACGAATAACATGTGGACGTATTCAGCGACTTATTTCACCACATTTTATTTATTGAAACTTATCTTTTTATAGGTTGATTAACATCTACTGGAGAAGTTGATAAAAATGTGTAATTCACATTAATTATTAACAGAACGCAACCACAGTTCAATTTCAAATAAACATGCACAGTCAGTCTAATAACATAAATTTCCCCTTTATTGAAATATTTGCTCTTATGTTTCTCTGGACGCTAAATGACGCATACATATTATAACAGCTATACACCGGCAGCTAAATGAGAACTATTTTTTAGAAAGATCGTAAGTGTGTTGAACTCGCTAGAATCAATTGTTATTTATAGAGCGTACCGCTCGGCTAAACAAAATAGTTGATTAATTCTGGGAATGAACATAATAATTATTATGTTCATGACGTACAATGAGAAAATATGTTCATACTTATGCTCAGTTCTAGAGTGTATATCGAAAATATATTAATAACTTTATTTTAACCGCTTATGTAAACAATTATGTAAATTTTTAATCCCCAAAAGTATGCAACAGTTATTGGTATACGTTAAACCATTGTTTGAAGTTTGCATTCCCTAAAATTAGAAAATTTGCCAATTCTATTGGTATTCAATTTTCCCGCTGCATAATTATCGCAAGAAATCTAGGTCAAAAGTGATCCTAGACAGCTACGCCGAAAAAGCAAACAGTGATAGAAGGTGAGTTAGTTTTATATGTTTTATGACAATTTTACACACTATTTTAAAACTCGGACAATGTAGTGCGATTCGGATGCTTCTTATCATTCAACAAATGTCGTTTTATAAAAGAATAATACCCACAAAGGTGTCAACAACCTCGAATGAATAATTTTAACAGTAATATTTCTTGGTATGCGGGGTCTGCCATCAAAAATCAAGATTTCCGTTTGTTAAAATCTATAACAAGTTTTCGCAAATTACAAAGATCAAAATAAATATATCCATAGCTGACAAAATTGTGTTTTCACCTTTAGGAAACATACCCGTGTCATCAGTGTACAGTAGTGCATCATAAACGTGTCATCAGCGTACAGTAGTGCAACATAACCGTGTCATCAGCTTAAAGTAGGGCAGCATAACCGTGTCATCAACGTACAGTAGTGCAACATAACTGTATCATCAGCGTACAGAAGTGCACCAGAAACGTTTCATTAGCGTACAGAAGTGCAACATAAACGTGTCATCAGCGTACAGTAGTGCAACATAAACGTGTCATCAGCGTTCAGTAGTGCAAAATAAACGTGTCATCAGCGTACAGTAGTGCAACATAACCGTGTAATCAAAGTACAGTAGTGCAACATAACTGTGTCATCAGCGTACAGTAAGCGTTCAACTAGTTTCAAAATATAAACAAAGTGAACCGCCAGCTGCATCAGAAGAAGTGAACCCTTATTAGCAGCACTTTATTTACGGCAAGTGGCCAATGGCCAAACTAGGGTCACGACCTTGAAAAGGTCAATGCAAAGCATTGGTGTTTTAAAAAACTGGTTTACGGGAGGCCGAACCTCATACTTGGCCCAGAAATATTCATAACACATGTCAACGTAAATACAGATTAACCTCATAGCATCGCATAGGTCTAGGTCATGTATGTTTAAGTTGGTGGCATTTCGTGTCAACATATAATACTTATTTCAAAAAAATATCAGTGACAAATTTTCACTTAGGCG
Source organism: Congeria kusceri (assembly GCA_027627225.1). NCBI lineage: Eukaryota > Metazoa > Mollusca > Bivalvia > Myida > Dreissenidae > Congeria > Congeria kusceri. The sequence goes on along the minus strand of CM051039.1, from coordinate 48,842,640 downwards.
TACACCACAGCTACAATAGAAGATATGCGAAATACTGTTGTAAGAAAAAAGGCGCGATTTAATATATTTTTTTTTCGTTCAATATATATTTATTTTCTCGTCAATATGTATGTTGGGGTCGAGGGCATCCCCCACCACACCGTACAAAGTTTTTCATATAATAAAATATAACGCATGTATACCATAATATAGCTGAAACATTTTAAACGAGTGCTAACACAATATAGCAAAATATGTTTTAAATGATTGTATTGAAATACAGCATGTTTGTCCCATGTCACATAGTACAGGTAAAGAGGTACCACAAAATCCCATTCTTTACTTTTTTGTGAATCGTTAAGAGCATTATTCTCATTCAGAACATTATAATGTAAAGCCAAGTATGACTTTGCTGCCTTAACATTAGCTATAATTATATATATAACATTAACTATAATTATATATATAACATTAGCTATAATTATATATATAACATTAGCTATAATTATATATATAACATTAGCTATAATTATATATATAACATTAGCTATAATTATATATATAACATTAGCTATAATTATATATATAACATTAGCTATAATTATATATATAACATTAGGTATAATTATATACATAACATTAGCTATAATTATATATATAACATTAGGTATAATTATATATATAACATTAGCAATAATTATATATATAACATTAGGTATAATTATATATATAACATTAGCTATAATTATATATATAACATTAGGTATAATTATATATATAACATTAGCTATAATTATATATATAACATTAGGTATAATTATCTATATAACATTAGCTATAATTATATATATAACATTAGGTATAATTATATATATAACATTAGCTATAATTATATATTTAACATTAGCTATAATTATATATATAACATATGGCATAATTTGAATCGTCTTGCAGTTATAAATAAACATAAATGTTAAATTTAACGGCCCATTAGTATCATTATGTCCCAAGATAAAATATGATTTGTAAAGATAATCTGAAAAACGTTTACATTCAGAAAATAATTCTTTTATGAATTTATTAACAAGTGTGCATCCCCCCAAATATATGTTCGATTGTTTCTGACTCATTTTTACAAAAGGAACAGTTATCGGAATTTTTAATTCCCAATCTGAATAAAATATAATCAGTACCTATGATTCTGTGTATAATTCTATATATTGTAGCCACTGTAAGTTAGTATCTTGTGTAATACAAAAAGGCATTTTAAAAATATGATGCCAGTCTTTTTATTCAATATTTGTATATATGCTTGACCATTTTCATATACATACTGGCACACTTTCATTCATCTTGTATATGTCATACATAAGCTTAGTTCCTTTTACATATTTAAGAATAGACCGTAAGCAAACGGGAATAAAAGGTTTAGTAAAAATAGTATCAAACGAGCTACTCTTCTAAATGTACTTTGTAACTGCATTTACAATACCCAGGAAAAACAAGTAGTTTGGATAGAACTTATATACTTTACCTAAATCCTCATAGCTATAAAATGTTAAAAGTTCATTGTTACTTATAAAGTTTCCAATAAAATGAATGTCATTTTGAAATCACGATTTGAAAACTATACTTTTGTTACCAATCATAATTTATGGATTATATAATATTGGATTTTGCAATAAGTACTTGTTATTTAATGATTCTGCTCTACATAAGGCAACAAAGGATTTTAGTGTGTCTTTCCAAAAGTCATTATGTAATCTGCTAATAAGGTTTTCTGGATAGTGTAGGCCACAGTTATATAATTTATAAGGTATATCATCGATTTCGCAATGTTTATCCATTTACCACTTCCAGTGACAATTTGTCGAATCCAGGAGCACTTCAACGAGTCAATAAATAAAAATATATCGACCATATTTAAACCTCCCTCAGGATATTCTTTTATTAGAACATTTTTGATCGACCGTTCCAAACAAAAATAAAAAATAAATCATTTATTACTGCTAATAGTTTATGTGGCGGATAAGAAGTGAAACGAAGATATGATTTAGCACAGGCAGTGATAATGTTTTTATTACTTGTATTCGGCAGATCGGCGTGAGTATTCATCTTGACCAGCTTTTTAATAATGATTTTATTTTGGAAAGTTTGTCGGTAAAATATAGTTTTAGCATTTTTGTAAGTTAAATGTCAAATGTTCAGCCTAACATGTCATACGTTTGCTGGTTCCATTGTAATTTCCATCGTGTTTCAATGCTTTCAGAACTAAATTAATTTTTTCCTATCGAAATTACTTTTGTTTCATCAAAGTTAACTTTCAAAAATTCTGGGGTTTTACCTAAGTTTAAGGGACAATATTTCAGCACATAGTATAACAAATATAGCAACTAAGCGGATCGCCTTGTCTGCATCCACGTTGTATATGAAAAAGTCTGACAAAAAGCCACACTGTTTTTTATACAATACACTAAACCATTATTTAATGTCTGGACCGAAGTTAACCATGAACTAGTCTGGTTAACAAATGACTATGATAAAGAATGAATCCAAGGCCTTTCAAATCTATAAGCAATAGGAGACCGGGGATATCATTTTCCTCAGTGTAATTCAAAATGTCGTAAATACGCCTAGTGTTCTCTCCAATACACCTATCTTTGATAAAACCAATTTGATCATTGTTAATTAATTTATCAATATACGTTTTTAACCTGTTAGCAATACAACCAGACCAATGTTATGAACAGTTTTTTTTTTAATTGCCTAAGTTTATCACCTTTTGGTATGCATGTAATTATACCCTGTGTTTGAGTAATAGACAATTTTCCACTTGTAAATGCATGGTTCAAAGCTCTACATACAAAAAATACCCAATTTCGGCCAAAATGCCTTTAAAAAGTCTGTAGTAAAACCGGATGAACCCAGGCTTTTATTATTTGCCATGTTTTTTTAAAACAGTTCAAGCTTCAGTCAACGTAATTTGCCCTTCTAAACTGCTTGATTGTTCATTCGATAATTTAAGAATCTCTAAATAATTGACATTATTATTACAATCAACAGTATTATCCATAATATCACAGTTCTGATACAATTGTTTATGAAATAATGCAGTTTCACAGTTCTGATGCAATTGTTTATGAAATAATGCAGATTCACAGTTCTGATACAATTGTTTATGAAATAATGCAGTTTCACAGTTCTGATGCAATTGTGTATGAAATAATGCAGTTTCACAGTTCTGATACAATTGTTTATGAAATAATGCAGTTTCACAGTTCTGATACAATTGTTTATGAAATAATGCAGTTTCACAGTTTTGATACAATTGCTTATGAAATAATGCAGTTTCACAGTTCTGATACAATTGTTTTTGAAATAATGCAGTTTCACAGTTTGATACAATTGTTTACGAAATAATGCAGTTTCACAGTTCTGATACAATTGTTTGTGAAATAATGCAGTTTCACAGTTCTGATACAATTGTTTATGAAATAATGCAGTTTCACAAGACTGATACAATTGTTTATGAAATAATGCAGTTTCACAGTTCTGATACAATTGTTTATGAAATAATGCAGTTTCACAGTTCTGATACAATTGTTTATGAAATAATGCAGTTTCACAGTTCTGATACAATTCTTTATGAAATAATGCAGTTTCACAGTTTGATACAATTGTTTATGAAATAATGCAGTTTCTTTCAAAATGTCGTATAGTTATATTTTTCGAGGTAACAAACTAATTTCGAAGGTTTTTCTCCATTTGAATTAATGCCGTTTCTTTCAAAATGTCGTATAGTTATATTTTTTGAGGTAACAAACTAATTTCGAAGGTTTTCTCCATTCAGCTCGTGATCGTATAATAGATCCTCTTAATTGTTCATCCTAAATTGTTTTGAGTTCGGATTTTAATTCTGCAATATACTGAACGTCATTGTCTGAAAAAGTTTCTTAATGTTTTTCAATTTCGAGTTTATGTTGCATTTCACGAGTGTTGAATTTCTTCTTATAAGAACCAAAAGATATTGCTTTGCCTTTAATTTCCATAAGTAAAGTATCTAGAAAAAGTTGATCATCAATAATGAATTGTATGTCTTGATCTGTTATTGTATTTATGGCATTATGATTGTAAACGGGTAACATATACTGTTGTTTAATTTCTTTTATTTTGGTATCAATTGTGTTCATGTAACTTATATCTTTTAACAGGTTATTATTATGCTTCCAGAGTTCCTTCCCATGAGTAAAATTAGTAAATCTTAAAGAATAATTACTATGGAGTGATCAGACTGAAAACTGGGGAGTATGTTAACATCATGAAACGCGGGCAATAACAAAGGTGATATCAGAAAAAAGTCGAGTCTGTCTTGTTGTATCGGGTTTGTTCTTCTCCAAGCGTATCTTCTTGTATTGGGGAAATTTGTTCTAAAAATGTCGGTAAGATCACGCTCTTCAATATGTTTAATGACACATAATCTTGCATTTTTATTACTTATTGCTTTATAATTGTCATAATCTAAATTTGGGTCTAAAACTAAATTATAGTCCCCACAGATAAAGAAGAAGTCATTCCAATCAAGTCTATTTTCAGAACTACGTTGTTAAAAAAGTCTGGATCATCAGTATTGGGCCCATATATAGTTACAATGGTAAGTCTGGATCATCAGTATTGGGTCCATATATAGTTACAATGGTAAGTCTGGATCATCAGTATTGGGTCCATATATAGTTACAATGGTAAGTCTGGATCATCAGTATTGGGCCCATTTATAGTTACAATGGTAAGTCTGAATCATCAGTATTGGGCCCATATATAGTTACAATGGTAAGTCTGGATCATCAGTATTGGGCCAATATATAGTTACAATGGTAAGTCTGGCTCATCAGTATTTGGCCCATATATAGTTACAATGGTAAGTCTGGATCATCAGTATTGGGCTCATATATAGTTACAATGGTAAGTCTGGATCATCAGTATTGGGCCAATATATAGTTACAATGGTAAGTCTGGCTCATCAGTATTTGGCCCATATATAGTTACAATGTTAAGTCTGGATCATCAGTATTGGGCTCATATATAGTTACAATGGTAAGTCTGGATCATCAGCATTGGGCCCATATATAGTTACAATGTTAAGTCTAGTTCATCAGTATTGGGCCCATATATAGTTACAATGGTAAGCCTGAATCATCAGTGTTTGGCCCATATATAGTTACAATGGTAAGTCTGGATCATCAGTATTGGGCCCATATATAGTTACAATGGTAAGTCTGGATCATCAGTATTGGGCCCATATATAGTTACAATGGTAAGTCTGGAACATCAGTATTGGGCCATATATAGTTACAATGGTAAGTCTGGATCATCAGTATTTGGCCCATATATAGTTACAATGGTAAGTCTGAATAATCAGTATTGGGCCCATATATAGTTACAATGGTAAGTCTGGATCATTAGTATTTGGCCCATATATAGTTACAATGTTAAGTCTGGATCATCAGTATTTGGCCCATATATAGTTACAATGGTAAGTCTGGATCATCAGTATTGGGTCCATATGTAGTTACAATGGTAAGTCTGGATCATCAGTATTGGGCCCATATATAGTTACAATGGTAAGTCTGGATCATCAGTATTGGGCCCATATATAGTTACAATGTTAAGTCTGGATCATCAGTATTTGGCCCATATATCGTTACAATGGTAAGTCTGGATCATCAGTATTGGGCCCATATATAATTACAATGGTACGTCTGGAACATCCGTATTCGGCCCATATATAGTTACAATGGTAAGTCTGGATCATCAGTATTGGGCCCATATACAGTTACAATGGTAAGTCTGGATCATCAGTATTGGGCCCATATATAGTTACAATGGTAAGTCTGGATCATCAGTATTGGGCCCATATGTAGTTACAAAGTCTTGATCATCCGTATTGGGCCCATATATAGTTACAATGGTAAGTCTTGTTTCACCAATATTCATATCACGTATAATATAGTTGCCATGATCGTCCCTATGTACACTATTTATTTTAATAATCAAGTTGTTTTGAAAAAAAGTATTGCAACCCCACGGGAATTAGAAGTGCCATAACACAGCAAACATTCCGAGTAAATTGATTTATATGGGTCACCAACAAAATGTGTATCTCGAAGACAGAAAATGTCACATTTGGTATCTTTTAAGTACTGAAATACTTGTAATCGTTTTTTTTGCGATGGATGCCTCTGCAGTTTAAGGATACAATTTTAACAGAGCACATTTAAATGAAACACACAATTATTGCGTATAGTGATATCTACATACACTTGCATTGATACTACACTATGCATATTTTCTATATAAGGAACGGAAACATACTTATAAATAGGAGACCAATTAAACATGAAAAATATGAATATTGTCTATATAAGGAACGGAAACATACTTATAAATAGGAGATCAATTAAACATGAAAAATATGCATATTGTCTATATAAGGAACGGAAACATACTTATAAATAGGAGATCAATTAAACATGAAAAGTATGCATATTGTCTATATAAGGAACGGAAACATACTTATAATAGGAGAACAATTAAACATGAAAAGTATGAATATTGTCTATATGAAGAACGGAAACATACTTATAAATAGGAGATCAATTAAACATGAAAAATATGCATATTGTCTATATAAGGAACGGAAACATACTTATACATAGGAGATCAATTAAACATGAAAAATATGAATATTGTCTATATAAGGAACGGAAACATACATATAAATAGGAGATCAATTAAACATGAAAAGTATGCATATTGTCTATATAAGCAAAGGAAACATACTTATAAATAGGAGATCAATTAAACATGAAAAATATGAATATTTTCTATATAAGGAACGGACACATACTTATAAATAGGAGATCAATTAAACATGAAAAATATGCATATTGTCTATATAAGGAACGGAAACATACTTATAAATAGGAGATCAATTAAACATGAAAAATATGCATATTGTCTATATAAGGAACGGAAACATACTTATAATAGGAGAACAATTAAACATGAAAAGTATGAATATTGTCTATATAAGGAACGGAAACATACTTATAATAGGAGATCAATTAAACATGAAAAATATGCATATTGTCTATATAAGGAACGGACACATACTTATAATAGGAGATCAATTAAACATGAAAAATATGAATATTGTCTATATAAGGAACGGAAACATACTTATAAATAGGAGATCAATTAAACATGAAAAATATGAATATTGTCTATATAAGGAACGGAAACATACTTATACATAGGAGATCAATTAAACATGAAAAATATTAATATTGTCTATATGAGGAACGGAAACATACTTATAAATAGGAGATCAATTAAACATGAAAAATATGAATATTGTCAATATAAGGAACGGAACATACTTATAAATAGGAGAACAATTAAACATGAAAAATATGCATATTGTCTATATAAGGAACGGAAACATACTTATAATAGGAGAACAATTAAACATGAAAAATATGCATATTGTCTATATAAGGAACGGAAACATACTTATAAATAGGAGAACAATTAAACATGAAAAATATGAATATTGTCTATATAAGGAACGGAAACATACTTATAAATAGGAGATCAATTAAACATGAAAAATATGCATATTGTCTATATAAGGAACGGAAACATACTTATAATAGGAGAACAATTAAACATGAAAAGTATGAATATTGTCTATATAAGGAACGGAAACATACTTATAAATAGGAGATCAATTAAACAAGAAAAATATGAATATTGTCTATATAAGGAACGGACACATACTTATACATAGGAGATCAATTAAACATGAAAAATATGCATATTGTCTATATAAGGAACGGAAACATACTTATAATAGGAGAACAATTAAACATGAAAAATATGCATATTGTCTATATAAGGAACGGAAACATACTTATACATAGGAGATCAATTAAACATGAAAAATATGAATATTGTCTATATAAGGAACGGAAACATACTTATAATAGGAGAACAATTAAACATGAAAAGTATGAATATTGTCTATATAACGAACGGAAACATACTTATAATAGGAGATCAATTAAACATGAAAAATATGCATATTGTCTATATAAGGAACGGACACATACTTATAATAGGAGATCAATTAAACATGAAAAATATGAATATTGTCCATATAAGGAACGGAAACATACTTATAAATAGGAGATCAATTAAACATGAAAAATATGAATATTGTCTATATAAGGAACGGAAACATACTTATAAATAGGAGATCAATTAAACATGAAAAATATTAATATTGTCTATATGAGGAACGGAAACATACTTATAAATAGGAGATCAATTAAACATGAAAAATATGAATATTGTCTATATAAGGAACGGACACATACTTATAAATAGGAGAACAATTAAACATGAAAAATATGCATATTGTCTATATAAGGAACGGAAACATACTTATAATAGGAGAACAATTAAACATGAAAAATATGAATATTGTCTATATAAGGAACGGAAACATACTTATAAATAGGAGAACAATTAAACATGAAAAATATGAATATTGTCTATATAAGGAACGGAAACATACTTATAAATAGGAGATCAATTAAACATGAAAAATATGCATATTGTCTATATAAGGAACGGAAACATACTTATAAATAGGAGATCAATTAAACATGAAAAATATGAATATTGTCTATATAAGGAACGGAAACATACTTATAAATAGGAGATCAATTAAACATGAAAAATATGAATATTGTCTATATAAGGAACGGAAACATACTTATACATACGAGATCAATTAAACATGAAAAATATGCATATTGTCTATATAAGGAACGGAAACATACTTATAAATAGGAGAACAATTAAACATGAAAAATATGCATATTGTCTATATAAGGAACGGACACATACTTATACATACGAGATCAATTAAACATGAAAAATATGAATATTGTCTATATAAGGAACGGACACATACTTATAAATAGGAGATCAATTAAACATGAAAAATATGAATATTGTCTATATAAGGAACGGAAACATACTTATAATAGGAGAACAATTAAACATGAAAAATATGAATATTGTCTATATAAGGAACGGACACATACTTATAAATAGGAGAACAATTAAACATGAAAAATATGCATATTGTCTATATAAGGAACGGAAACATACTTATACATACGAGATCAATTAAACATGAAAAATATGAATATTGTCTATATAAGGAACGGACACATACTTATAAATAGGAGAACAATTAAACATGAAAAATATGCATATTGTCTATATAAGGAACGGAAACATACTTATACATACGAGATCAATTAAACATGAAAAATATGAATATTGTCTATATAAGGAACGGACACATACTTATAAATAGGAGATCAATTAAACATGAAAAATATGAATATTGTCTATATAAGGAACGGACACATACTTATAAATAGGAGAACAATTAAACATGAAAAATATGCATATTGCCTATATTAGGAACGGAAACATACTTATACATAGGAGATCAATTAAACATGAAAAATATGAATATTGTCTATATAAGGAAAGGAAACATACTTATAATAGGAGAACAATTAAACATGAAAAATATGAATATTGTCTATATAAGGAACGGAAACATACTTATAAATAGGAGAACAATTAAACATGAAAAATATGCATATTGTCTATATAAGGAACGGAAACATACTTATAATAGGAGAACAATTAAACATGAAAAATATGAATATTGTCTATATAAGGAACGGAAACATACTTATAAATAGGAGATCAATTAAACATGAAAAATATGCATATTGTCTATATAAGGAACGGAAACATACTTATAAATAGGAGATCAATTAAACATGAAAAATATGAATATTGTCTATATAAGGAACGGAAACATACTTATACATAGGAGATCAATTAAACATGAAAAATATGCATATTGCCTATATAAGGAACGGACACATACTTATAATAGGAGAACAATTAAACATGAAAAATATGAATATTGTCTATATAAGGAACGGAAACATACTTATACATAGGAGATCAATTAAACATGAAAAATATGCATATTGTCTATATAAGGAACGGAAACATACTTATAATAGGAGAACAATTAAACATGAAAAATATGAATATTGTCTATATAAGGAACGGAAACATACTTATAAATAGGAGAACAATTAAACATGAAAAATATGAATATTGTCTATATAAGGAACGGACACATACTTATAAATAGGAGAACAATTAAACATGAAAAATATGCATATTGTCTATATAAGGAACGGAAACATATTTATACATACGAGATCAATTAAACATGAAAAATATGAATATTGTCTATATAAGGAACGGACACATACTTATAAATAGGAGATCAATTAAACATGAAAAATATGAATATTGTCTATATAAGGAACGGACACATACTTATAAATAGGAGAACAATTAAACATGAAAAATATGCATATTGTCTATATAAGGAACGGAAACATACTTATACATAGGAGATCAATTAAACATGAAAAATATGAATATTGTCTATATAAGGAAAGGAAACATACTTATAATAGGAGAACAATTAAACATGAAAAATATGAATATTGTCTATATAAGGAACGGAAACATACTTATAAATAGGAGAACAATTAAACATGAAAAATATGCATATTGTCTATATAAGGAACGGAAACATACTTATAATAGGAGAACAATTAAACATGAAAAATATGAATATTGTCTATATAAGGAACGGAAACATACTTATAAATAGGAGATCAATTAAACATGAAAAATATGCATATTGTCTATATAAGGAACGGAAACATACTTATAAATAGGAGATCAATTAAACATGAAAAATATGAATATTGTCTATATAAGGAACGGAAACATACTTATACATAGGAGATCAATTAAACATGAAAAATATGCATATTGCCTATATAAGGAACGGACACATACTTATAATAGGAGAACAATTAAACATGAAAAATATGAATATTGTCTATATAAGGAACGGAAACATACTTATAAATAGGAGATCAATTAAACATGAAAAATATGCATATTGTCTATATAAGGAACGGAAACATACTTATACATAGGAGATCAATTAAACATGAAAAATATGAATATTGTCTATATAAGGAACGGAAACATACTTATAAATAGGAGATCAATTAAACATGAAAAATATGCATATTGTCTATATAAGGAACGGAAACATACTTATACATAGGAGATCAATTAAACATGAAAAATATGCATATTGTCTATATAAGGAACGGAAACATACTTATAATAGGAGAACAATTAAACATGAAAAATATGAATATTGTCTATATAAGGAACGGAAACATACTTATAATAGGAGATCAATTAAACATGAAAAATATGAATATTGTCTATATAAGGAACGGAAACATACTTATAAATAGGAGAACAATTAAACATGAAAAATATGCATATTGTCTATATAAGGAACGGAAACATACTTATAATAGGAGAACAATTAAACATGAAAAATATGAATATTGTCTATATAAGGAACGGAAACATACTTATAAATAGGAGATCAATTAAACATGAAAAATATGCATATTGTCTATATAAGGAACGGAAACATACTTATAAATAGGAGATCAATTAAACATGACAAATATGAACATTTTGATTTAATATCTTGGATAACATTTAATACATGTAGCTTCCCAGTAATTTTATATTTAAAATGTTTAAAACGAAAGGCCAGTAACCCACACAGAGTCAAAATCCTTTCCATAATCAATGAATGAGATGAATAATTTACATTGTATATATTGAATTTTTCTGAAAGCAGTTGGTCAATAATACCACTAGTTTTCCCATTTTGAAGTTATTGATGGGTTTTCTTACTTCCTCTGCGTTAATAGCATCGTTAGTACAAAATATGACAAAAACATTGATTACAGTTTGCACAATGTTTATTTCAAATCAGAACCATGTAATATAAACAAGTCATTTAAGGGTCATGAAATGATTGACTGACGAATTTTTGTTTATACAATAGCTTTATTTATATTGTATCTATTTGTATTTAGTTTATATATCAAACAAAAGATGCAATAACGTTATACTCGACTTGTCATGGTGTGAAAACTGCGTTAAACCGCTAGTTATAAAATTGTAAATTTTAGCATCTAGACAGTAAACTAGCCCGCTCATTGTATATATGTCAGCCCATGAGATTTTTGGCCCAAATGCGGTATCTGGGTGAAAATGAGTTATTGGCAGTTTTGAATACAGTGATATGTGTAGAAACTGGAAAAGGCTTCCTTTTTTCTCAGTCATCTTGAGCAGTTTAAGTAACACCACCATAACGATAAATGTTCACATTTCACACAGATTTTAATGTTTGTCATGAATACAATACAGAACCTAGCATGGTGAGGACAAGTAATTTATATTATATATATTTGCTGGACTGCCTTTCCCAAACAAACATTGAATGTACAAAAGTTTCGGACAAAAATAAAAATAATAAAGAGATGGTTGCTACGGCAACCAAACAAGAAATCATAGCAAAAATTATAATTTTTCTGCACATAACCCAATAAATAACATTTTTTCATTGACAATATTCAAGATTAAAACAATTATTTGAAATATCTTAATTGTAATCCTGACTTTCTCATAAAAATCACGTGCCTCAAATTTATCGAAATGAGGCAGGCCGCAATTGGGATGAAAATATAATGGGCTGCCACATATATGCAAGACAGGCGTATTATGTGTAAGCAACTAACGCTTATCTTGTTAAAAAAAACAACCAACAGTAAAATATTGAGTAAAAGATTGAATACTAAACATGCTGCTTGTAACATCATATTTCTGTCTGTGTATTAGCTGCAGGAGAACCTTCTGGACGAAATGTTAAAGCTCGTAACTCCTTTACTCAGCAGAAGTTTATTTATAGATTTCGGAGCCGCATCACACACATCCGGCACTTCATCCGCCAGCTCCGCGGAGTAATACGCCTCGTCAAGTAGTGCGCAATGGTTGACACAGGATCGGTTCATTTTCAGAGTCTGAATATCGGAATAAATATTGAGAAATTTCCTCGCCAAATCTTCGTCAGCCATTCGCAGACTCATCTAAAACGAACGGAGGATATAATAATAACATAAATGTATATGCAATTAGATAAAATATTTAAAAAAAACCAACTTTTAGTATTGAAGTATGCAGTGTACAGAAAAACGTTAACAAATAATGGGTAAGTATTTCAAAAACAAACAATGATGAATTATAATAAAAGGCTGCTTAAATATTCGGTAATTGCTTTGATATATTTTAAGATGATCAAAGTTTGTACATTTGCTCAACTTTGTCTTTAGAATATCGAAGGAAATAATTCATAATAGAGAGCAACCAATTAAAATGAAACTTTAGAGACAATAATTTTGAGCATTACCAATGTGAAATGAACATATTTCGACATATATGATTAACTTCATTTAACATGCGAATATAGCAATTATAAGTTCAACGTAGACAATAAATAATGCACACACATTAGCATGTTTCAGGTATGTAACGGAATGGTAGATATTTTAACAAACGCAAACGTGAACTAAAATGGAAAAAAAATCAGATATTTTTGTACCTGAAATAAGTACCTCATCGTGTACTGTGTTTTACCAATGCCTGTTGAGTGTTTTGTCGGTCCATATCTTTTAACTTAAAATACCCCAAAGTGATAAATACTTTTTATAATACATGAAAACAGCACACAATGAGTAAAACACCAATACGGAGAGGTTACAGGTACCTTCCAATTCTGACCGCCGCCCAAAATTATGATATTTACACCAGTTGTTCGCAAAATTTTAAGCTATAGATATCAATATACACACACCTCGGGGAGTCATTTAAAGTTGAGCCAAACTTCAAAAATGAAACAAAAGGGATAAACGTGGCAAATATTGCGGAAATGTGCACACGGCGACCAAAGTTAACTATAGTTTTTACTATTTCTGGGAAACAGATCATGTAATAGTGTGGATTCCTTTCTGAAATAGCAGTACTATGTCCACAATGTTCCGTGAAACCAAAATATCTTAGATTTTTGGCGACAGTAAGCAATATTTTGACAAGATAGTGACTTACTCGTGCTTCTCCGAGATGATTTATAACGGAGAAGGTGCATGTTGGGCTACCTTAACGGAGAGGTTACCGAGTCTTTTGAACACCGTGGGTTACCAATATTGATAAGTTGTTCTGTCAAGACATCCAACAATGCAAACAAAAACAATAAATTGGAAAAATCAACCTTACAGTAGTTTCGACTGTTTCGCAGCGTATAAATAATGCGCAGTCGGAGGACCGTTTTAATTTTGCATTTAAGTGTTAAACCATGCTTTATTTATTTTCTTTTACTATTTTCACATTATATACACAATAACACTAGTTTCAGCAATATTGATTGTTATGATATATTCACTTCGTATTTTTGTTAGGATTTTGAATGGTAATGCATATTTAAAGTTCAGTACGCACCTTTAAACGTGTAATAACTAATAAGTAACAACACAACATAGACATGGTAAAATACACCATATATAGTGTGCATGCTTGAAATAGTTACCAGATCCGAGGTAAGCATTCCCAACTTCCGGTGTGTCTCCTGCAGCATCCGGGATCTGCGTTCCGGTGTCACTAGAGGTGGCGATAAAGGGACAGATTTTGACAGCGATAACGGGCGTCGCGGAGACTTCGGCACCTCTTTCTCGACTGTGGGCGAACATCCGGTAGGGAGGTCAACGCTGTTTGCCACAAAATGAGTTTGACAGTTGCGCGCCGTTTCTGTTGCTTTTATATTATTCATCGGTGCAAACGTGAATTTAAGATCAGAACTAAACGATTCTTTACGTTTCTGATTGGACGCGCTAACCTTGGAAGTTGTAACAGAATCTCTGGTATCCAGGTTGAGAACCTTTTGTGGAATGTCGGAGGCTTTTCGTAAGAAAGTTGGAGACTTTTGCTGCCATGTCGGTGACAGGAAATTAGGGCAAGGTTGTCCATCGTGTATGAAAACGCTACTCTCTCCTGACCATCTGCTACTTGGCGAAACCGGAAGTGGGGGCGAAAGTGTCGTCGAGCCAGAAACGCGCTTTTGATGGGACGCCGACTCTGCGGTCCGACGTCGGTGAATATGCAGTCGGTCGACGAGATGACGTAAAGAGGTCATATGATCAGTGTTCATGTCGATGGTCAAGCAGCCGACTTTACTTCATGTTGGGCCATTAATCACATCTGTTATGTAGACGTCTAAATGTTAAAATAAACGAAAGTATCAGTGTGACAAAATAGGTTGCAAATGCAATCGTATAAATACATACGATTTAAATTGGTTGAAACAGCTTTGATCTCATCAGATAAATGAGATGTGTAAAACAGTGTTGTGTCGTACTGCAAGTTTAAATATCTCAGGTATTAGATGTTTATATACAGTGAAAAAAATAAGTATCTTACCTTGTAATATAATATGGAAACAGACTCACCAAATATGCTTTTTAAGTCTCGTCATTTGAAACAATAACTTGAGTGTTGTCTAAACTATTTTGAGTGATTCCGGACGTGTCCTTTTTACCGATTTCCGACTCGTCATGTCAGCGATGTATCTACAGTACGTGTACATTTTTATTACAGTCTCATCCTTGTTTACATAGTCAACATCACAATATCGACATATAGGATCTGACACGACTCGTCATTTCATACCATATTTTATTAAACGAGTTCAGGAATTTTGTTAGTAAGCGAGCCTTTAGCGAGTTTACTAACTAATTTCCTCGATGAGTTTAATAAGATATGGTATGAAATGACAACGAGTATCAGATCTTTTTTATTACATGCTTTTAAAAGGAAAAAAAGTCTAATTTCACCAAAACATGTAGATAAAGCCTAAAACTTGTGTCCTGAGGTGACGTCATTTCATGTTTACGACGCCATTTCACCAACATAACGTGATGAGATTGGTCAATCAAAGTATACGTAGCCAATAAAAACGCTCAAAATGTTATCTTACACATGTGAAAGACAAAAATAATCGAAATGTTTGTATTATACGGAAAACAACGTGTAGCATGTGATAAATAACATTATTATATTATCATTCTTACAAGAGTTACAAGAGACTATACACACTGGGTAAGACGTGACACCGGATATTGGCCAATTATCGAGCCAAACTAGAGCAGGTTCACTACACAAGCGGTAAGTTTTATGCCGATTTAAATTAATTCGTTGACAATATACTATAAACAGGTGCTTATATAGACTGCCAAACAAATTTGGAAGACATTCGTGTAATAGCTATGACCATGTTGTAGATGAACAGTACAAAATCATCGTTTAAAAAACAAATGCTCGCTAAAAAACTACCGGTCCTCGCTCATTTCATTAAATTATTTAATATTTTAAACATGTATAGAAAAATGTGAATCGAGCGATTGTTTACATATGCTATAATAAACGCATGTTCCAAGTTCCAATAATTTTGATTAATAAATGGCTGAGATATGGACTGCAATATTATTGCGACAGGTGTACTGGGGATTGATTTATTGAGTTGCTCGTGTACGGGGTATTGCAGGCTACTGTATTGAGTATTGTTTACTAATATACTGGTTAGCGAGTATTTGTCGGACAGTAGCATTATCCGGACATTTTTAAATATTCGCGTTTCGTAACCGCTTTTCGTATTTTATCATCACAATACACATAAATGCTTATATTTTCAAGTACGTTTCGTTTTCTTCGGAAAAGTGAGTTTATTTTTTGGTAAAAAAAACACACAACTATATTCTTTCCATTCCCCATATTCTTTCAACGTTTTGATGACACTTGGCATAACGCTACCATTTCACTCAAATCATCGTTGTCCGTTTGTAAACCTAATTCAAAGTTAACATTTTCAGTTATTATGGCTTCTCCGCTGTCTAAATTCTTGCTAAGTCTCGCTACTTTTTTTAAGGGACTATCCTTGGGCAATACGTCTGGCCTTGACACGTGTATCTTTTTGTTGTCTTCATCTACATTGATCGTTCTGCTCTGTTCTCTGCACAAAACAGGCGATATTTTATATACGACAATATTTGTTTGTTGTTGATCAATTATTCTGAATTTAATTTCTGCATATGGATGATTTTCGATTAGGTGATTAATAATGTCTTTGAATTTTTCGGAAGATTTTTCGCAGTAAAAGCAGGCATACGTGTCGGTGAATCTGAAAACAAAAAAGTTAATGTACATTGTATATCTAATGCACGATATGAACCCTTATAAAATGACTTATAAATAAAAACGTTATTGGCTTAGCGACACACCTTCCACAGAAAATTAAACATGATATTGCACATTTTTTACATTAACCGTGCAAATATAAGTAAATATTGCACAGGACGTTGTTTTGTACAAAGATGACGTCATAATACGCTGTCATTTGTAAACGACTATGTCAAACGTTAGCTCCGAATAGATTTGTCATGCTATGTTCAGTGGATATTATTATCAATGCGAGTGAACAAAAGTTATCACGTGACCACAAATGCGAACGACCACAACTTGTTTGACAAAACAACGTTAAGTCAAAGGGTATTTATTGACCTTTTCTCCTTATTATCATTTGAACTTTTAAAAAAGGGCTGGTGCACCGAAGGCACCAATATTTCCGCTTTCTATCGGCATATTGTTTGTATATTGCGTAAATAGCTTAAAAATGCTACATTTGAGACAATTTGAGTTGCAATATGATTCTAGAAAAATTGTTGGGAACTTGTAATGGCTTACTTTTTAAATATGCGAACGACCACACTCTGAAATTGTCTGCGAACGACCACACTGCCATTTGGGCCTTTATAACTAAATAATTAATTAGTTAATAAATAAGACATGATACAGGTTGATTTTAATTAGCATGTCCATTTTAAAGTCCATATAAATTATTAGTTTTCGAAATGATGGTTTAGTCAATGAATATTAAATATGTTTTCAAGTTAAAAATCATTTATGGTTTGCTCAAATGAAATTTTCGCTGTAAAATATTTAATTTATTTATAAGTTAATAATAAAGAAAAAGTCATTTAAATTTTATTTCAATTAAACAATTGGGTACACATATTTAAAGCCAAATCTCAATTGTACAATAACATTTTAAATTGATTTATTGTACTTTTCAGAATGTAAACAAGATGCGAAGAAAAACAGCACTGAACTTAAATCGAACCAAATCCACATTGTCAGAAGGGAAACAAATAATGTCCGAGAAACCAAGTTTACGCCATCGAACATCAGCAAAATAAAAATTTCAGCCAATAAATCAGCACAATTAAGTTTCATTCCATCGAGAACCAACAAAAGGATACTGTCTCCGTTGAAATCACCAATAAAGACTCCTTTTAAATCCCCGCTCTACAAAGCACGAGCAATTGAAAAAATGCCCATCATCGCGATCACTATTCGGACAGACGACACATGATGATGGCTTAATTGGCACTGTTTTAGACAAAAACTTGATTGAAGCGGCTTTCGCTATAGAGGACAGTCCAACTAAACTAAAAAGCTCAGTGGTTCTTTTGGTTCTGTCATATCAACTGCTGTCAATAGAGAAAATGGTGATACACTTTCGATAAATGAGACAACAAGTTGTACAAATGAAAACGACAACGCTATCGGCGGTATTGAAACAGAGATAAATTTCCCTCTGCAACAGGTTACTCAAGAAATGTTATCGTTGGTCCCCGATGTAGTTTCTAAATTATCGAAAACACCAAATGCCGTTCACTTGATAATTCTGGCTTTCTTTCGCCAAGTGAAAGCCGATGTCTTCCCACTTGACAATATAGCATTCCTTCTCTGGCTGGAAGTCGTCATTTGGTACAATTGCGGTAATACAAAACGAATGTGGAATTCAGAGACAACGAAGTTGTTTTGGAAGTTGGGATGGCGGATGTTTCGTGAGAGATTTATAAACTTTATGTGTGGTTACAAAAACCAGCAAAATGAAAATCACGATTGTACAGACGAATCGAAAAACCGCTATGATCCCATTTCGTCTCCGATTAACTTTGTTATACCCGATGAAAAGGTGCTTCGAAACTGCACACCTTACACTGAAGTCACCGATAGAAAACCAGGGTTTTATGGTGACATAATGGTGCATAGGGGTGAAAGTCTGTATTCACTCTGTCATGGTGGAACCGATAATGTCAGAGCTTTCAGTAGCTTAGCTGGCGAGACCTTCTCCGAATTGACCTTAAACGACAAGCGGGGCCAAGGAACGGTGACCACCGAAGAATTCGGACAGTTCGTTGGTAATTCCATCGAGCAAATACAGGCTCGACTTGATCTTAATAGATAATAGATCGTTTTTATTATTTTGTTTTTACAAATACAGTGTACAATTTAATCTTCATACGTATTTATTGTAAGAATAACATAAACTACCAAAACATATACGTCTTGCTTTCACTTTTGTTTCTTTGGGATCAAACGATATTGAATACGTATTAAACGTTAGCCCGATAACCGCTCAAGTCGGTGCTAAAATGGCAAAGAGCTTCAATTAAACCATGGCTGCTTAATAAACTTAAAATATTAATACTCGTTCTTCCAAGGATCTCATTCTAGAATATAATTAAGTAGAAAACCACATTCTACGACGTCTGCATATACTATTAATACATTTAAGAGGTTTTATATCTATCGCTATGTTTTTTCTTATTTCCAGAACGTTTATATACCGCACGGGACGTTCAAAGGTAACACTTTGACTGGTAGAAATTTGATTTTAAATTAATCCGTAGATCGATTTATCTTCTGCTCAGACCGTGTTAATTTATTAACATTACAAATAGTGAGACTCGTAACAAACATTTTTACGAACCACATTTATTAGGTTTAGTATATACAATGTAGATCTATTAACATAATGTATATGCTTATTTAGTGAAAATGTATGCTTGTATTATTGTATTCTTACAGGGACCATATGTTTGATCTTCGTCAAACAAAGAAGAAGAAAGGCGGGACTGTTTGTATGGACCAAAATTCGACACAGAAAGACGCGCTTGGTGTTTAATGGGAGAAAGCGAGAAGGAATGAATCAAAAACTCTTGTAACCTCGAAAATGGGACTTACCAATATATAACTTTCAGTCCGATAATGTAGTGGAATATTTAAAAAAAAAATGATGTAAATGCAAATAAATACACCTTTTATGCAATTGCATTGCATACATGTATGTGTTAAAATTGATATCTTGTTTAATATGACATGAGTGATCTTTTCTTAAAACATTTTAAAAAAAATACGTAAAATAACTTAAAATATATTTTAAAATATTATTAGGAAGAGATACTTAAAGTGTTTCAGAACGAATGCCAAATCGGTTAATCACTTGAACTTTTTCAATAGTCTTTTCTTATATAAACATCATTGTGTATGTTAATAAAAATTGAAATGTATAAAGCTTCTTTAGTTGGTAACAATTGTATTTTGATATGTTTAACGTAATTATACCATTATAGAATATATAACTGAACATTTGTTTAGTAGTATCTGTTTTGTTTCTAATAAAATAACATGTATATTGACTAATGTAAAATAAACAGCTTTAAAAATACTTCCCTTGTTTATTATACAAAAAATAATTAATCACAGACAAAGATCACAGTGCTTAAATTGGCAAAGCTGAACCAATCACAAATGTTTTCCTGAACAACATATCACAGAACATATTAATAATTAAAAATATCATCAGCAAATCAAACAAACATAATAAAAAATAAATATTTATATTATTTGTAGATTTCTCTGTACCTCCCTGATCATACTCAGCATGTGATTATTTTGAAAAAAATGCATAAAAATACAAACAAATGAACTTAAAATGAAATTAAAGTATTTCGTCTCGTCCTGATGCAAATCCTGTTCGGGTCGTGACATTACCGAAGTCGCCGGTATGGCTTGAAATGAAACTAACTTCAATTTATTGACACTTTAATATAAAAAAACGCGTAGGAATGTTCAATTCAAAGAAAGTTAGAACTGTGATTTATACCTAACAATCGTACAGTTTAGTATTAATAACATTATCGTTACAAGTTATGTGCATTTATGTAGAAGCTAACTAATATAGTTGTTGTTTACATTTTGAAAAATCTCATATACTGTTTCAAAATCGTTTTCGTGACAACAAACATTTTTCAGATATAATATTCTTGAACTATTTTTAATTATAACCAACAGTTGCTATATATTTAAGGTCATATATGTAAAACAATCCTGTCTAAGGTCACCATTGATTATATTTAACAGGTTTTCATATGGCGCGACATATTTTTAATTTTAAATGTTTAATATATATGAAACACATTTACAAGACTTACTATTACTAAAACATTTACAACAATAGTTTTGCTAAAGAACATGTAAATCAAAATTCCAGAAAAAGTATTGCATGAACAAAACATTAAACTGATTGATTTTCCGAAAACGCTATATCACAAAACCTTTTAATCAAAATAGTTCAGTAGTAATTGTGACTTTAAATTGGCCTTCTCTACAAACGCTAACTCACATATGTCACACGCAATTTTGTGTCCGTTTTCCCGCCGGATGTGCATTTGAAGGTCTGCATTGGTAGGAAAGGACTTACTGCACGTGGTACAAATGAACGACTTCTCTTCACCATGTACATGACATCTAAAAGAAGAGTTAATCACATGTAAAATGTTAATGTTTAATAGTCTTTATTCAATCTTACATGTACTCAAATTTCTAATATATATATATATTACTTATCTATTTATATTTATACATAATATTCAAATCAAATGCTACAGTCATATGTTAATTTTCGTCAATGTTTAGCTCATGTAAAAAACAAAAGTGGATTAAACGAACCGGCCGCTGACAAGTTTTGTAAAGTTAAACTCGGGTGTGATTAGATTAGCATCGACATATATCAGCATATTTTCCTGTTTTCAGTACCGTATTGACTGTATGGTCATTTATATCTTCTTGCAAATAAACAATTAAATAAAAAAATATTAGTAATAGAACAAACAGAAATAATAACGAGTTTTTTGCGAAAATAATCAACATAAAAACGTTCGGAATAAATCTACCTGTGCCTATTCAGATTTGCCCTGCTATGATAAACTTTGTCACAGCAAGTGTAGCCCTTCCCTGTCCCTTTGTGGTTGGTTTCATGCTGGCGCAGTGTCGACTTATTCACCAGGACCTTGCCACAATAACGGCATGTATGTGGATTGCAATGCTCCATCTGAAACCTTACTTTTTTATATTCTTTTGTCTCTACATTTTTAGGTCAAAATGTGTGGTCATTCGCATAAAATTTCAAGGTATGGTCGTTCGCATATTTTAAAAATTCGCCATTACAAGTTCCAAACAATTTCTAGAAGCATTTTGCAACTCATATTGTCTCAAATTTAACTTTTTAAAGTTATTAACGCATCGTCTGCATCGTCGATTCGAAATTTGTCTTTGAATGTTCTCAGAAAGTACAGTACCTAGGAACACAAACCATATACCGATAGAAAGCGGAAATATTGGTGCCTTCGGTGCACCAGCCCTTTTTTAAAATTTCAAATGATAAAAAGGAGAAAACGTCAATAAATACCCTTTGACTTGACGTTGTATAGCCAAAAAAGCTGTGGTCGTTCGTATTTGTGGTCACGTGATAACTTGTGTTCACTCGCATTTATTATGTCTTCTTTATTTGTGTTTGATTAAATGCACAGATAATCGACATCGCTGAATGTTATTCCCATTTGCCTTTTCTTTAGCGATTTTGAATAATAATAATAATAGTTGATTGTGATAAAACAGCCCTGCATCGGTGCCTCTGAGTAGACACGTAAACGTGAGTTAAGATACGCATTTAATTTATTTTATTTACTTGTCTTTTTGTTTTAATATAATTATTGAAACATAAAATTGTGTTTTAGTAACAATTTCATCAGCTTTCGTTTATTTTATAGGTCATATAATAAAACAAGTTTGAACTTAATAGCTGTGCAATATCATGTATGTAGCAGAAGCAGTTTACATTTATTTACTGATTATTCACTGTTTATCTATTATATTGGTCAAAGTAAGTATATGACGGTCTTTGCAATTGATTTGGCAGTCTAGGTCAGCACATACAAGTATAAAATTGTAAACGTGAAATCGGTGTTTTACTTACCGTTGTTGGAGCTGTTTTCTATATCGCTGCTCTATTTTGGCTCGATAATTGGCCAATATCCGGTGTCACGTCTCACCCAGTGATACTTATACGCATTCTAGTAAAATATTGGAGAGTAAATAGCTTAGTGGTATTATGTTCGTCACGTCAACCTAGCTTTGCTGGTTCGAGTCCCGTCATTAAAAAAAAAATATATTTTGAGCAAAATGGTAATATTGTAAATGTTAAATTGCATTTTTTTTTAAATAATAGATTTATATTTACAGATATTTGTTATTATGTCTTTTTCTTTTCTCTTTTTTTTCTATCTTTACTTTTTTTGTTATGTTTTACTGTTCATTTAATAAATAATTGATAACATAACATTTTAACAACAAAATCAGATAAGCGCTTCTTCGTCTTCGTCTGCCGTATGTACAATGTAGAATGATAAAAATATTGCGTTAAATAATAATATAAAAGGGATAATTCTCTGGGATTCGAACCCGGTTCGCTCGATTAAAGACCGACGTACTTCATCTTCAAACCACTCGGTCATTCCGACTGATGGTCAGTGCATAATTGTTATTTATCCTGTATTTCGCATATCATAAAAGGCTAATCAATACCCGTAAATACGACGGAAAACTGCGATGAAAGTCAAATTCTAAAAATAACACATTCAACCACCGTGAAATTAGTCATGTTTTGACAGTTCAGAAAAAAACGGACTATAATGCACAAATAAGCCTCTAAAACAATGCCCGAAACACAATGCACTAAAATACTGGTTTATAAAAAAAGATTGTAAATATGAGGATTGTCGTGGGAAAACCGGGCTTAATGCACGTGCGTAAAGTGTCGTTCCAGATAAGCCTGTGCAGTCCGCACATGCTAATCCGGGACGGCACTCTCCGCCTACAGTGGATTTATGTTTAGAAGAGACTTCCTCGAAACAGAAAATACCATAAAAGCAGAAAGTGTCGTCCCGGATTAGCCTGTGCGGACTGCACAGGCTAATCTGGAACGACACTTTAATCACGTGCATTAAGCCCGGTTTTCCCACGACACGCCTCATATATATTATACAAAGCAGACTGTTAAAACAAGGAGTTAAAATGATAAAATGCAACTATGCATAATTATGATACAGTGTAGTTATGGTAAAAAAAGAGGAGCCCACGTTAGATGAAGTCTGAAAACACGTTAAATTTAAGACAAATGTCACTCTATTGTTAAAAACACTATGTTGACCTTTCTCATGTTTCATGCTTTCCACGAATAACTGTACTTCTAACGGTAATTTTAACTATCATCAATGGATAACTTTACTTCTAACGGTAATTTTAACTATCATCAAATGGATAACTTTACTTCTAACGATAATTTTAACTATCATCAGTCATTTTAAGGGCCGTCTATAAAACATGTTGAACACTATTAGAAGTTTACAATAATAAATTCAACAATTTACGAACTAAAAATCACTTGGTAAGTTTTTGTCTACCAATAAGTAAATTTGCATGGAAAAAACACGCCAAGTTGTTTATAATTACCTATTGTTTCTGCATTTGCTGTACCAATCTTTTTGTTCAATTTTGGATACTAGGATAGATTTATGTTACGACCCTCAAACTTGAAACACTTCACTGACCACAATAACGGGATTTCTCCATGCAAAAATCATGCATGGGATTAACATTCCTTTGACGGAAACTAGGACACCCAATGTCTTTAAGATGATGACCAATGTTGTGACAGTGAACGAATAAAATGTGAAGTCCGAATATATTAAGTATTAAAAACACCCCCCAAAAAACACATTACTTTTCAACAGTATAATTTTAATCAGAGATGGACAACGTTTATAGAAATATTTTCGATTACCTTAATGCAATTTTATTTCTATATCACATATTTTGAAAATGTACTGTGTTGTCTTTTTTTAAAAATAAAATGCGCACAGAATGTAAATGGTGGGCTGAGTTGTAATAACAACTTTGTTAATGCACTATGTTTACTTTGTGTCACGGCATGAACTGGGTCACTTCAGAGCAGAAATTGTGTGGCGGCCCTTTAAGCTCAGTCGGGAGAGCACTCGCCCTGTAAGCGAGGGGTCCCGGGTTCGAGTCCCGGAATGGCCGCACGATTTCTCAGCCTGTGACATTCGCATTTCATGAAGACCTGTCAAGTTTGCATATTAATATGCAAACTACACGCTAGACTAGATTTTCATCACACAAATACTATATATGAAACTACAGCAAAATCGGCATTTTGGCGTTATGCAAATACGCATTGTAAAAAGCTATTCACTACTAATCGTATTGATATTTTACTGATGACTAATCCTACTAGAGAGTGGGAACGTGTCAGAGTGAGTGATTGGTGAACTGTTTTTAACTAATGTCCCATGTCATTTAGT
Organism: Congeria kusceri; assembly: GCA_027627225.1. Classification (NCBI taxonomy): domain Eukaryota; kingdom Metazoa; phylum Mollusca; class Bivalvia; order Myida; family Dreissenidae; genus Congeria; species Congeria kusceri. Next base: position 48,816,925 of record CM051039.1, on the reverse strand, counting down.
GTGATGCTTATAATCCATAATCAATAGGTGTCATATAATTTTCTTACTGCATTCGCTATTTTGACTGTGTTGTCGTAAGGTCTCTGTCTTTGGCATTTACCATTTGCCTAAAGAGTTAATTATTTTATTTTCAAACTATGGGGAAGGTCACTGGTGAGTGTAGATATTATTGTATTATATAATTTGTATTATATTGAATTGAATTGTTAATAAATTTAATTTAATATTTGTCCTGAATTAATTATTTTCACAGGTATTTCAATGAATTATTGAAGTTATAAAATAACTGTTATTATAATTGTAATATGTTATATAAATTATGTGCTATTATGTCAGGCTATCATTTGCATCATTTCAACTAACCATCTATCTACTATCATAATAAAGCTACACCCACGAGTGGTATCAAACCTGCTACAAATAGCGCCCAACGTGAGTTTTGATTGATGGTCAGGAACTAGGACACGCCGGGAATACAACGGCGGATTTCCAACTGGCGGACTGATTCAGCACTTTTGATTGAGATTCAAACCTATATTCAGACTTATCTGTCCTGCGAAACAGGACACTGCAGTATTCCGCCTTACGGGACTATAACGTCCTCCTAGCTGCGTGTCAGACAGTACAGTTGGACATTCTCTAACTTCCTGGTACAAAGTCTTGGACAACAACGTGCCTGCGCGCATTAACTTGCTGTGGCAATTATCGAACTTTTTAAAGAAGTTCGATCTCGGAAGCGTTCGAGACCAGACCTAGGTTTTTTATGAACAGAAAAAAATGGGTTTTGGACTCTGTAATGCCCCTAGAACTTTTCAGCGGCTTATGGAAAGATGTATATGGGGCTAACACTTATAAGAATGTCTCATATACCTCGACGACATTTGGTCTATTCAAAAACGTTTGACGAGCATGTTGAACGAATCCAGTCAGTATTTTCACGTCTTGTTGAAGATGGTCGGCGTTAATGCAAATTACTAAATTAGGTGTAATTTTCCCGCCAGTTCATACATCGATGAAATACAGAAAAATACTATTAAATTCTTAAATAAATATCAATCAATATTTTTTTAATCCGCAAAACAATATTTTGTCAACAGTGTAAACTGTTTACCAACACAGAGAATATTTACATGTCAGAATAGTGTCAAACTAGACTGAACTGTCCGAATCTGAAACACGTTTATAAAGTGTTGTGTTGCAAAGTGTGTAAGGTTAAATACGTCACCAATAATGCGTACTGACGCAACAAAACCTACCCGATTCTGAAACACGTTTATAAAGTGTTGTGTTGCAAAGTGTGTAAGGTTAAATTAGTCACCAATAATGAGTACTGACGCTACAAACCCTACCCGAATATGAAACACGTTGATAAAGTGTTGTGTTGCAAAGTGTGTAAGGTTAAATTAGTCACCAATAATGCGTACTGACGCTACAAACACTACCCGAATATGAAACACGTTGATAAAGTGTTCTGTTGCAAAGTGTGTAAGGTTAAAAACGTCCCCAATAATGCGTACTGACGCTACAAACACTACCCGAATCTGAAACACGTTGATAAAGTAGTGTGCTGCAAAATGTGTAAGGTTAACTAAGTACCCAATAATGCGTACCGACGTCACAAAACCTATCCGAATCTGAAACACGTTGATAAAGTGTTGTGTTGCAAAGTGTGTAAGGTTAAATACGTCACCAATAATGCGAACTGACGTCACAATACCTACCCGAATATGAAACACGTTGATAAAGTGTTGTGTTGCAAAGCGTGTAAGATTAAATAGGTCACCAATAATGCGTACTGACGCTAGAAAAACGTACTCGAATCAATCTGAAAAACGTTGATAAAGTGTTGTGTTGCGAAGTGTGTAATGTTAAATAAGACACCAATAATGCGTAGTGACGCTACAAAACCTACCCGAATCTGAAACACGTTGATAAAGTGTTGTGTTGCAAACTGTGTAAGGTTAAATACGTCACCAATAATGCGTACTGACGCTACAAAATCTACCCGAATCTGGAACACTTTTATAAAGTGTTGCGTTGCAAAGTGTGTAAAGTTAAATAAGTCACCAATAATCCGTACTGACGCTACAAAACCTACCCGAATGTTAAACCCGTTTATAAAGTGTGGTGTTGCAAAGTGTGTAAGGTTAAATAAGTCACCAATAATGCGTACTGAAGCTACAAAACCTACCCGAATATGAAACCCGTGTATAAAGTATTGTGTTGCAAAGTGTGTAAGGTTAAATTAGTCACCAATAATGCGTACTGCCGGTACAAAACCTACCCGAATATGAAACCCGCTTATAAAGTGTTGTGTTGCAATGTGTGCAATGTTAAATAAGTCACCAATAATGCTTACTGACGCTACAAACCCTACCCGAATCTGAAACACGTTGATAAAGTGTAGTGCTGCAAAGTATGTAAGGTTAAGTAAGTCACCAATAATGCGTACTGACGCTACAAAACCTACCAAATTTGAAATACGTTGATAAAGTGTTGTGTTGCAAAGTGTGTAAGGTTAAAAACGTCACCAATAATGCGTACTGACTCTACAAAATCTACCCGAATATGAAACCCGTTTATAAAGTGTGGTGTTGCAAAGAGTGTAAGGTTAAATTAGTCACCAATAATGCGTACTGACGCAACAAAACCTACCCGAATATAAAACCAGTTTATAAAATGTTGTGTTGCAAAGTGTGCAATGTTAAATAAGTCACCAATAAGGCGAACTGACGCTACAAAATCTACCCGAATATGAAACCCGTTTATAAAGTGTTGTGTTGCAAAGTGTGTAAGGTTAAATAAGTCACCAATAATGCGTATTGATGCTACAAAACCTACCCGAATATGAAACCAGTTTATAAAATGTTGTGTTGCAAAGTGTGTAATGTTAAATAAGTCACTAATAAGGCGTACTGACGCTACAAAACCTACCCGAATATGAAACCCGTTTATAAAGTATTGTGTTGCAAAGTGTGTAAGATTAAATTAGTCACCAATAATGCGTAATGACGGTACAAAACCTACCCGAATATGAAACCAGTTTATAAAACGTTGCGTTGCAAAGTGTGCAATGTTAAATAAGTCACCAATAATGCGTACGGACGCTACAAAACCTACCCGAGTTTGAACCCCGTTTATAAAGTATTGTGTTGCAAAGTGTGTAAGGTTAAATAAGTCACCAATAATGCGTACTGAAGCTACAAAACCTACCCGAATATGAAACCCGTTAATAAAGTGTTGTGTTGAAAAGTGTGTAATGTTAAATAAGTCACCAATAATGCGTACTGAAGCTACAAAACCTACCCGAATATGAAACCCGTTTATAAAGTGTTGTGTTGCAAAGTGTGTAAGGTTAAATAAGTCACCAACAATGCGTATTGACGCTACAAAACATACCCGAATATGAAACCAGTTTGTAAAATGTTTTGTTGCAAAGTGTGTAATGTTAAATAAGTCACTAATAAGGTGTACTGACGCTACAAAACCTACCCGATGCCATTATTTAAAAAGGGTGATCCTAACCTACCATCTATTTACCGGCCAATTTCGCTTTTGAGTTGTGTAGGCAAGCTTATGGAGAGAGTTGTTTACAAACATTTATACAATCATTTAGTTGGTAATAACTTGCTGTATTCTAACCAATCGGGTTTTCTTAAAGGTCATTCAACTGTTTCTCAATTAATTGATATATTTCATCAAATAGCAAAAGGTATTGATGAAAGGAAATTCACATGCATGGTATTCTGTGACATTTCTAAGGCATTTGACCGAGTATGGCACAAGGGTTTACTCTTCAAATTAAAACAAAATGGTTTTAACAGTAATTTACGTAAATGGATCGAAAGTTATTTAAGTAGTCGAAAACAGCAAGTTTTTGTCGGGGATTCTACTTCTCAGGCGCTAGAAATAAACGCTGGTGTTCCTCAAGGCTCTGTCCTTGGTCCTCTATTTTTTCTTGTTTATGTAAACGATATTGTACAAAACCTTCAAAGTATCTCTCGTCTGTTTGCAGACGACACTTCCCTTTCATATACTTGTTCAAATTCGACCGAACTTGAAATGGTACTCAACCATGATTTAAGTGTTATTAACACCTGGGCAAAAAGATGGCTTGTAGACTTTAATCCACAAAAAAACCGAGGCAATTCTATTCACAACACAATCATCCATTCCCCTCCCACATCTTGTTTTTAATAATGTGCCTGTTCAAATTGTTGAAAATCACAAACATCTTGGTCTCACATTCAGCGCTAATGGTAAATGGCACGATCATGTCTCCAGTTTAGTCAAATCATCATCAAAAGTGCTTGGCATCATGCGCAAACTAAAATACATGATCTCTAGAAAGACGTTGAACCAAATTTATATTTCACATTTAAGACCACTATTAGAGTACGCATGTGTCGTTTGGGATGGTTGTGAAATGTACGAAAAAGAAAGTTTAGAAAAAATTCAGAACGAAGCGGTTAGAATAGTAACCGGGCTTACAAAATCTGTTTCCTTGACTAATTTGTATTCTGAAATTAGCTGGCATAGGTTATCAGAACGTCGAAAATATCTTAAACTAACTTATATGTACAAATTACATAATGGTCTATGTCCCAGTTACTTAATGAATTTATTACCAGAAACTGTTTTTCAACAATCTACTAGAAATCTTAGAAATGCAAACGATTATGTTATAGTATCAAGACGCACCGAACTCTATTCGCGATCTTTCATACCGTCGGCTATCGACCTATGGAACAATTTAAATAATGAAATTAAAACGTGTACTTCTCTCTTGCAATTCAAAACCGCTTTAAAACAATTAATGTTAAGAAATCGCGAAACACCAGCATATTACTTCGTTGGTGATAGAAAAACATCAATTATACACGCCAGACTAAGAAATAATTGTAGCAACTTAAAACTACACTTATATAACAACAAATTGGAACCTTCGCCTTTATGTATTTGTGGTGAAGTTGAATCGGTTTACCACTTCTTTTTTACTTGCTCACTATTTACTGCACAACGTACAACTTTTTTCGCTACGTTACAATCTATAGAACCATTAAACTGTGATACTATTCTTTTTGGTAATAGTAGTTTTGATCATGATGCAAACTGCAAAATTTTTCTAAATGTCCAACAATTTATTAAGACGACAAAGCGTTTTTCATAATCTTGCAGTAGTTAAAGCTTGACTTGTTATATGCTGGACAGGACTCGTTTTGTTTTGTTTGTGTGTTTTTTTTTTTTTTTTTTTTTGTTTTCCCCCCAATTTAGTTTGCCTTTCATGATTATTAATTTCTCGTACATTTTATTAGATTGCTTTTCTTTTTATTTCCTATTCATATATGTTTATTTTCATATTTGAGCGTACTTGTGACTAGTTCAAAATTACATACATCGCCCGAAACACGTAATTAAATCACACAGGGAAAGACCACATATAATGTTGTTAGAACTTTAGGTCCTACCCTTTTTTCATATGAATGTATCGATAAATAATTTATGTATGTATAAATGTCATTTGTACTTGTACTTCAATATGAAAATAAAATATGTTTAAATTAAACCAATAATGCGTACTGAAGCTACAAAACCTACCCGAGTATGAAACCCGTTTATAAAGTGTTGTGTTGCAAAGTGTGTAATGTTAAATAAGTCACCAATAATGCGTACTGAAGCTACAAAACCTAACCGAGTATGAAACCCGTTTATAAAGTGTTGTGTTGCAAAGTGTGTAATGTTAAATAAGTCACCAATAATGCATTCTGAAGCTACAAAACCTACCCGAATATGAAACCCGTTTATAAAGTGTTGTGTTGCAAAGTGTGTAAGGTTAAATAAGTCACCAATAATGCGTATTAACGCTACAAAACATACCCGAATATGAAACCAGTTTATAAAATGTTTTGTTGCAAAGTGTGTAATGTTAAATAAGTCACTAATAAGGCGTACTGACGCTACAAAACCTACCCGAATATGAAACCCGTTTATAAAGTGTTGTGTTGCAAATTGTGTAAGGTTAAATAAATCACCAATAATGCGTACTGACGCTACAAACCCTACCCGAATATGAAACCCGTTTATAAAGTATTGTGTTGCAAAGTGTGTAAGGTTAAATCAGTCACCAGATTTTAAATATATTTACAATGCATCTAACGGCGATTTCTTAAAGTACAATAGTCTAATAAATAATATACCAAAACATTTATTGGAAATTGTAGACGAACGTTTCTTAACAGGACATAGAAATAAAACATTATTGGATATAATTAAGACATCAAGCCAACCAAATAGAGTTTTGTACAACCTTCAGTTATCAAAAGTATCTAATACAAGTGCAACATCAGAAAATAAATGGCAAGACATTTTGCAAAATAAAGAATTAAATTGGACTAAAATATATACATTAGTACACCAAACATGTACTGACACAAGTCTTGGATGCTTTCAATATAAATTTATTATGCGCTTAACCCCAACAAATACATATCTCTATCGATGCAAATTGATACATTCTAACATGTGTGATTTGTACAATGAATACTATGAGGATATTGAACACTTGTTTTGGAAATGTCGTGTTTCGCAACACTTATGGAGCAAACTCTCTGATTATTTATACGATAAAGGCATTTTAGTATATTTTAACTACGAACTAGTATGTTTCGGTCAGTTAGACAACAATAAAAACGCAACAACGATCAATTTTATTATCTACCTTATGAACTATTTTATATTCACAATGAAATGTCGGGATCGTAATCCCGACTTCAAAAGTTTTATTTCGATCATGACATCACGTCTTGATATTGAACACGAAATAGCCCTAAAAAATGATACACTTGAAAGATTTTATACAAAATATCGATTTTTAATCGACAGTCAGACATGAACCTCACTTTTTATTTATTTTTTCCTTTTTTTGTCAGCATATATTCTCTACCTTTTAAAGCACCTCTCTTTTATAGCAAGATTAACTAGTTAGCATATTTTTTTTTAAGATAAAAAGAAAACACATCCGGTAAAACACGTCATTATACGTGCATAAACTGTTGCTATTTTTTCTCCGTTTAAATTTTGGGAAATACTTTACTTGCATATGCTTGCTTTAAGTGTTTTTGAACTCATTTCTCATGTGTATTCTCAGTGTAAACTGCATGTATATACATGTGTATGTATAATGTATGTTTTATTGATATTTAATTAAAAAAAAAAAAAAAATCAGTCACCAATAATGCGTATTGACGCTACAGAACATACCCGAATATGAAAACCGTTTATAAAGTGTTGTGTTGGAAAGTGTGTAAGGTTCAATACGTAACCAATAATGCGGACTGACGCTACAAAACCTACCCGAATATTAAACCCTTTTATAAAGTGTGGTGTTGCAAAGTGTGTAATGTTAAATAACTTACCAATAATGCGTACTGACGCTACAAAACCTACCCGAATATGAAACCCGTTTATAGTGTGTTGTATTGCAAAGTGTTTAAGGCTAAATAAGTCGCCAATAATGCGTACTGATGCAACAAAACCTACACTGTCGGATAGTTTCCGCTACATGAAGACTGGAATTCCTTGTCAATGTCATTCACAGTATAAACATTCTGTATTTTCGGGAAATGTAAACTACGAATAAAGGTGTGTTACACTAAAGTTAGGTGCGGAATACTGTGGAATTTCCGATATACTATTGAATACAATAAATTATTTTCGAAATTGTGTTATTTCAAAGTGATTCCAGCGTCTTTACGTTCAATGTGTTTAATCTTTTGTTGTCAGTAATACTATATCAGAATTTGAAGAGTTGTTTTTACAGTTTTTAAGCTAAACATCCGACACCCAGGAAAAGTATGCAATCTGCATATTGGAGATCATCTTACCACTTCCGATGTTCGGGTATGCAGCGGCAAAAAGCGTCGATCTCGCGACCGGAAATTCACCCAAAGTCGAGCGTGCTTAATAATACTATCCTTAAATTACTATAACTTGTATATTACCAAGACTCCTTTCAAGTTGGCAGCTTTTAATGGGAAGACATGGATAAGTGTACTTGTACTTTTCATTTTAATTCGTGTCCTCGTGAATATACTAATGAACTAATGTTTCGGCATTTCTTTAAGGTTACCGATCGGTATATTCATATTTTGCTACTATATCGTCGTTGGCATTGCACACTCTGCTGGTAAGTAGGCAAAGGAATTTGTTTTAGAAATAAAAACTACCGAGCTGCAAATGTCTATGGCAGATTCAGATTCAGATTCAAACCGTACATCATCCTGCACTAGAACAGAATATGCAAACGAGATTTAGATGATATAACAATTAAGGGCGCTTTTCGACACGTCCGTATCCGCATCCGCATTGCGCAAATCCGCATCCGTAACAAATCGAACACGTTTAACACAGTTGGACCGTTTCCATATGTCCGCAGTCCGTATCCGCAAAGCGCATCCGCAAAAGTCGTCCGCAAGAAATCGCGCGGTGAGCAATTTCTTGCGGATGCAGACGACATGGTATCTAACTTTGCATGTTAAACAAATTGCTGTTATACATAAAATATTGGGAAAATAGGAACAATAGTCTAAATACAGCTAGCTAATTCAACCTAAGATTTAAATGAGTCATGACTGACGCTGTAGATATAACTGTTGGATGTTTTATAGTTTAAAATCCACCACATGTGAATATTTTCACCTACTGTCAAAAATATTTGCAGCCGACGTAATTAAAACTGTTTAAAAGCTTCTTACTCCGACATTGTAACTATTTCAAAATAAGAAGAAAACTAAAACATTCGACGTTTATTGGCGGATTCATGGAAAAGCGAATACGGATGCGGATACGGATGTGGATACGGACTTGTGGAAAACGGCCTAAAGCCGCAGTCCATAGCATATAATTGCATACATCTTAAATTTGTCATTGTTCTAACGAACGTAAATGACGTTTATTCGACTGAAAGCTCTTTCTTATTTACGAAAAGCATTTTATAATGTCTAAGTTCGAAAATGCGTCAAAGGTACGAACGGAATATACACTAATGTGCACGCTTGTTTAGTCCAGAGGCATCACCAGCTATCGCATACAGAAACTATGCGATATAAAGGTTACCAAAACGTTATTATTTTACAGATTTAAATGCGTTTTTTTTATCGGTAAGATGTCCATTATATACGATTTCTTCAAAATATTATTTTTATTACATAGTTGTGTACTGCTGCTTTAAAAGTCGCTTGAAAGTCTTGAGACATGGACCCGTATTCGGCCTACAAAATTTATGACTAAGAATATAAAATATTGTTAAAGATATTTAACTCCAGATGGGCATAAAATGCGCGTTTTTGTAGTTATGCTTAAACGGTACAAATATGCGTGAAACCATCACGATTTGTATAGATCACGATCAAATACTGGCATAAACTGTATATTTCATTAAAAATAAGAAGTTGAATAAGCTCGCATTTTCCTTGAACCCGGTATTCCCGATTTAAAACACCGCGGCTTTCCGCCAATACAATCACCTGATTTAAGTGTGCGCGTGTGCGACTCGGCGAAACTGAGCTGTCACGTGATTATCCTAAAAATAAAGAGCGCTATTTTTAAATTACTCGAAGGGTTATAGCGTCTGCAGACGCTTTAGATTTTTGGACGATAAAAAGGACGAAAACTATATAAAATCATGCTTTTTAGGTAAATACAAACTATATAAAATCATGTTTTTTAGGTTAATACAAACTATATAAAATCATGTTTTTAGGCAAATATAAATACATCTAGAATTCAGTCCATTTAAAACTGTTCTAAGAGTGCAGTAAATATGAATCCTACGTGGTATCATCACCGTCCTCATATCATATATGTACCATCAGTTCTAAGAGAGAAGTAAATATGAATCTTACGTGGTATCATCACCGTCCTCATATCATATATGTACCATCAGTTCTAAGAGAGAAGTAAATATGAATCTTACGTGGTATCATCACCGTCCTCATATCATATATGTACCATCAGTTCTAAGAGAGAAGTAAATATGAATCTTACGTGGTATCATCACCGTCCTCATATCATATATGTACCATTAGTTTCATTTAACTTATTAATGTACTGTACACAGTTTACAGCAATCGCTAGAGGCATATTACTGCTAAAAAATCATACATGTGTCCAGCTCACCAACTTATTTAAACACTAATTTCTAACGAACGTACGTGCAAGTGGAGCATATAAGTGCAAGTTCTTTAAAATGCGACATTGATTATACAAGCTTTTCCTTTATTTCATCATACCACGGAAAGTAACTTACGTCTTTGTATTAGCTTTTTTACATTCCGTTTTAAATTTAACTAATTTTCACTAGTGTCATACTTGTGTTTGAATGTAAAATATTGTTTAAAGCGATGTACCGGGTAATATACGCTTTGAAATTGATTAGTTAAATCAACTTTACCTAACCCGCTATTTTAATTATAATATATGCCTTAAATGTTTTACACTCGATGCTCGTTGATTTTATTCTTTATGCAGACATCTATAACACCAGAACGATAATGTAATTCAGTGATTTATAGAAGCATCATATATTAAAAGACCGCAAGGTGAGTTATACATTCGGTTTTGTGTTATGCTTTTTATAACGACACATGATTGACTATAATATGTCACCAGTTGCATAAACATATTCACTTACTATAATGTATAATGTATAATGTGTTATTGTTAAACACTAGAAACTGTAAAGTTTATGTGTAATAAAATAATGTTCTGTTCTGTTCATAAAAATGTAAATTTAGTGTATTTATGAATTCCCAGTACCAAGGAAATTAGTAATGGTTATCTTGCGGTGTTTATGAATTCCCAGTACCAAGGAAGTTAGTAATGGTTATATTGCGGTGTTTATGATTGACCTTGATATATTTGCAATATACGTTGGTCTAGGTTTTTAGTTTCACATTTGCATTTGTTAAATAGTTTTATTTAAATGAGTTCCAATATTATAGCAAAGAAATAAAAAAAAAACGCGACTTTTCCAATATCTACTGCGTATATATAAAAATAATTTACCCCCCCCCCCCCCCCCCACACCCACCACCAAACGAATGATTAATACCGCGGTATCTGCGCATATATGTTATTATTATAGGTATTGTAAATTTATTTATTAAACATATATTACGCTTAAATTAATTTTATTGTTTTGCATTTTAGGGGTTATTCTCATGTGCATACAATTTGGTTCCATATTTAAAGGGACCTATTCACAGATTGACAAATTGACAATTTCCAAAACTTTCGTCACAGATTCCAAAAATAAAGGTAAACTGTATATATTTGAGCGAAATAGCACTACTGACAGAGAAATGTATAGGAAATAACGTTTCGTCACTGAGTAATCATCAGTTCAAATGGTTTAAATTATAAAGTGTCTGTAACGCGCAACGATTGAATACCTCTGAGTGCATCTGTTGTTTTGGTTGAAATTGTTTAAAAACACTTAAATCACTCACAAAAGGCAAACATTACACGCACATGTATATAAATCAGAATATCCGAGTTGTTAGTGCGTCAGACTTTTGATACGGAGATCGTAGGTTCGATCTCCGGTGGCGGCATTTTTTCTTCTTTTTTGATGCTTTTCTTGATACAATAGTTGAGGACTTTTGTTCAGATGCTTTAGATCTTCTAGTTTAGACATACAAAGGCATATTGAAAAAAGAGGGCCACGATGGCCCTAGGTCGCTCACCCGAGTTAAAGGCATCAAAATGACTTATTACAAGAGGGACACATGGCCCTTAACCACTTACCTGAGTATAAAGATCTGGGCCTTGTAGTATCAGGAGAAGAATTGTATAGTCATAATAAACCATGTGACCTACATGGCGTGGCCACTTTCTACCACAGGGGCATAATTGAACAATATTTGTAGTGCACAATGTTTCAAGCCAAATATAAAACCTTTGGGCCTTGCGGTTTCAGAGGAGAAGATTTGTTAAGCCCACTTCCCATGTTAGTCAACAGAAACCATGTGACCCCGGGATGGGTCATTTTCCTATTTAAGTCCATGTGACCCCCCCAGGGGCGTGGCCAGTTTTGACCCCAGGGGCATCATTTTAACAATCTATGTAGAAGACCACTATACAATTTTATATATCAAATATGAAACATCTTGCTCTTGCGGTCTCAGAGGAGGTTTTAACGTCATTTGCTATTTAAGTCTATAAACACCATGTGACCCCGGAGACGTGGCCAGTTTTGACCACAGGGGCATCATTTGAACAATTTTTTAGAGGATCACTATACAATGTTACATACCAAACATAAAACTTTAATATTACATACCAAATATGAAACTTTAATGTCATTTCGCTATATATTCTATATAAACCATGTGACGCCCGGGGCGTGGCCCGTTTTGACCCCATGGGCATAATTTGAAAAATCTGTGTAGTGTACCACTATACAATTTTATATACCAAATATGAAACCTCTGACCCTTGCGGTTTCAGAGGAGAAGATTTTTTTATTCATTTTGCTATTTAAGTCTTTATAAACCATGTGACCCCCGGGGCCTGACCAGTTTTGACCACATGGGCATCATTTGAACAATCTTTGTAGTGGACAACTATACAATGTTACATACCGGGTATAAAAAACCTCTGAGCCTCGCGGCTTCAGAGGAGAAGATTTGTGAAGTCATTTTGCAATATATTCCGTATAAACCATGTGACCCCCCGGGCGTGGCCCGTTTTGATCCCAGGAGCATAATTTCAACAGTCTTTGTAGACGACCGCTAGAAAATGTCAAAATCAAATATGAAACCTCTGGATTTGCGGTTTCAGAGAAGATTTTTAAAGTCGTGTTGCTATATAGTCTCAACAAACCATGTGACCCCCAGGGCGTGGCCCGTTTTGACCCCAGGGGCATAAGTTTAACACTCTTTGTAGATGACCACTATAGGATGATACATACCAAATACGAAATCTCTGGACCTTACGGTTTCAGAGAAGATTTTTAAAGTAATTTGCTATATGTTCTATATAAACCATGTGACCCCTGGGGCGTGGCCCGTTTTGACACAAGGGGCATAATTTTAACAATCTTTGTAGAGGATTACTAGAGGATGTCACATATCAAATATGAAAGTTATAAGCCTTGCGTTTTCATAGGAGAAATTTTTTAAATGTTTCATTTTTAAATTTATTTTTAGCTCAGGTGTCCTACATATGCAACGGACAGGAAAGATTTGAATAACTTTGAAAGAGGTCCAACCAAGGATCATTCCTGTGAAGTTTGGTGAAAATCTGCCAATTGGTTTAGGAGATGTTGTTTGAATGAAACGTTGACGACGGACGCACGCACGGACGGACACACGGACGATTGACAACGGGCGATCACAAAAGCTCATTATGAGCACTTTGTGCTCAGGTGAGCTTAAAATACAAAAAAAATATGTGAGCAAGTCCCTTTTAATGATTCCCTTGCTTAGTTTCAGGATATCAGATTAAATCCTATTTATCAAATTAAGTGCAGGTGTTCATGTATTATGTTTGTCATTTACATCCATGGCGGGTGGTATTACAGTATCGATATTCTAGGATTTCGTGAGGGTTTGATGATTTACAGTTTGATAAATCTCGTCTATCCGCTTGTAACCGCTCGGTATATTTAATCTTTGAGGAATTCCTCGATTTCGTGAGCGTTTGATGACGTAAGGTTTGATAAAGCTCGTCTATCCGCTTGCAACCGCTCGGTATATTTAATTGTTGAACAAGAAGGTGGTTTTTATTGTCTTTAGGAAGTCTGACTAGTTCGACCATGAAAGTCGCTGAAGTGTTAGGCATTCTGTGTGTCGCTGCTTCACTGACAGGTACAATTTGTTTCGTTCGTAGTTTTATTATACATTTATTACGATCAATTGTTTATTGTTTTATTTAATGTTATGTGGTAAAAGACTGGAACTTTGTAAAACGAAATTAATTGTCACACGTGCGGCCGTTGATTTTTAAGAACACACATTACGTCATAATACGGATTCCTAATTCGGAAAAAAACTATGTTCTAATTAGGAGACTAAGTCCTAAACAAAAGATACAGAGTCTTAGTTAGGAGATACTAAGTCTTAATTAGGAGTAAGTATCTCCTACTTATGAGATAATGGACTACAAAACTAATATAAAATAAGTTATTATTTATTTGGACTTAAACAGAACAGTGTATCATCCATTTACATGAAAATAAATACATTTTATAGTGGATATATATACGTACATCTGTTAAAGTGTACACATTTAATTAAAACAAAGAAATAAGTAGATATACAACAGTATATATTTGAAACAAAAAAAAGCAATGTAATAAATTACATTTCACAACAAAATGCACGGTGGTATGTTAATAATATAACAGTGGAATGCAAATAGAACTTACAAAAAAAAACGGTCAAAAGGAATTAAGCCAAATCTACTAGATAAAGCGCTCGTATAATAAAGAGTTAAATTCCACAAAATTCATTCTAGAATATTCTCTTGAATTACATGTGCACATCTTATATACATAATTGTCTTGCATAGTATGTTTTCATTTTTGGATTCATAAGCTGTACTTATTTCACCGTGTTTGGTCGTTGCACCACATACGTAAGTAAGTAGCGACCGTGGCACAGGACGCTTCCATAAATTTGCGAACATCACTACAACGCCATTAATGTGCGTTCTTAAACGCTAGGACGAGTCCATACATATTGGCGAAACTAGTACTCGTATTTTGGCATTTCTTATTCAGTTTGGTTTGAAATTTCAACATCAATAAGTATGTACCAGACGACCCACGAAATGTATTTGCTATTTAATAACACTGAACAGAACACAGCCGTTTCAAATGTCGAAGAAATACAAATTTAAATTGTACGTTAAAAGTGGAATGTTTAATGATTATTTAAAGATAAAATACATTTTTGGTTACTGAAAAGTGTTAGTGCAAACATATTTTAAATAAAATGAAGCGTCTGATACAACTAATTTAAGAAATCATTTTATCGAAATGGCATATCCACATCGCTACTTTATATTAGCAGTTAGCAAATTTATAATACACATATGCGTTTCCTGCTTTACGCAGTATTTAATGTATTGCAGAATGTTCCTAAGATGTGATGAAAAAAAAACATATCAATGCTTCTGGAGGTCAGATCCAGTAAAAAGAATCCCTTATGTTACTTCACCGGACTATTTAGCGGTTCCAAAGTACATGTAACTAAGGGCCGATGACTCTAAAATGTGTTACATTCAGTTATTCAGCGAGAGAACAAAAGCATCTATATTTACTTTATAGTGTCTGTCCAAGGATTGACCTGTTACTCGTGTACCACACTGATTGACTCATCTTGTGGAAGCCCATTTACCAACACCGCCACCATCACGACTGTTCCTGCAACGGACAGTGAGTGTATGAGCTGCACTAAGGTTATTGTGCTTGGAGGTAATTATTTGCCCTGGCAGTTGATTATGATCATTAGTAGTAGAAGTAGTTGTAGTAGTAGTAGTAATTGTTGTTGTTGTTGTTGTTGTTGTTGTTGTTGTGGTAGTTGTAGTAGTAGTAAGAGTATCAGTAGTAGTAGAAGTAGTAGTAGTAGTAGTAGTAGTAGTAGTAGTAGTAGTAGTAGTAGTAGTAGTAGTAGTGGTAATAGTTGTTGGTGATAGTAATAGTTGTTGGTGATGTTGTTGGTGTTGTTGTTTTTGTAGAAGTAGAAATACAGTATTGGTGTTTTGTTTTGTTTTTTATTATGGACAGTATATTTGTGTTTCTTCCATATTCGTTCAAAATATATCAGAATTTACTGTTTTGGGATTTGTATTGATACCATGTTATGTAACTGTATTTGGGGCTAGAGGCCTTGCAGTACGATAGAAAGTCAATATCAATATCAGTATTGTATGCTTTTACTACAACCAAATCGACCGAATAACAACATATCGTATAAACTTTAGCTTTATAATGTCGCTAGTTATAGCACACGTTTATTCGATCGTTACTTTTATAAAACTATGTATTTCATTCCAAGTGATGACGTTTGTGTTAAAGAAAAAACACACACAATAACACAGTGTTAAAGCTGGGAAACCAGCTTTATTTAATTTAATTCTGACATATTTTCACGCCGTTTACATGATTTATGATTATGCCCGGCAAGCCTCGCGCTCATCTGTTTCTAAGCCTCGCACGATAAACATTTCTTTATCCAACACTCAGTCACCGAATATGCTCTATATGTCCGATGTCGTGCGTTTTTTGAATTACATTTTACGATATATAGCTCTTTTTTTCAGTGACCACTCGCACCTGCTCGTCGTTTTCTGCTCCAAGCAAATGCATCGCGGACGTGTGCAGTTGCACCTCGAACCTGTGTAATGCATCTGTAACCATGGCAACGTCGTTATCAACAATGCTTGTGGCACTCGTTTGTGCGGTTAACTTAATGATTTCAAATTTATTAGACTGATGTTGATAAACTATTTCGTTATTTGTGTGCAATGTATTAATTGCTGCATAGTATAAACTTGTGCATTTCTTTCTACTTATATATTCACGCATTCTAAGTGTATACTTGTACCTTTCTATTTACTTCAAACAAAAAATGCTATATTTTCTGTCTTCGGGCTTGATTTGAAGAAACATGTTCTGCGTATTTGTGTTATTAATCTGTCGAACTGTTCAACATCGCCGTATTTTGATTGACAGCTTCTCGTGAATATTGCAATTACATACAACATGGTTAAATTCAAACAAACTGAGTCACAAACGTATGTAGTTAATAGAAGATCGCCAAAGGCGGCAATGAAGCGTATAAGTTCGGAGCATCGGTTTAAATACTGTTGTCAAAGGTCGTAATGGTGTAGTGGAAATGATGGCCGACTTGCGACCGGGAGGCCCCGGGTTCGATCCCGACTCAAGGAGCGTTCTTAAGATCTTTCCATAGACACCAAGGACTGGTTCCTCCCCGGAAACGGACTCGAGAGCGTCCCTGTAAGCCTAAGGATTGCAATGCAGTCGAGCTAAGATAAATCTGTTTAAACTAAGCTAATACTCTTGGTGGAAATCAACAGGCTTTTCGGACGGGGCAATTCGAGAACCTGTACCAATGGATCTTAATTTGGACTCGTAATGTTACGAATCAGAACTAGTTAAGTTATTCACTTCAATCTTGGAATATACCTTTATTATCAACTCCAGCATTGGCAGCATTATGACCCATCACTCTGTTTTTTATTTTGACTGGGTTATGCCCCTTTTTCACATAGATTTTCTGGTAAAAGTTTATATTCAAAAGTCTTATAACTTGAAAACTACAGATGTTATTCACTTGAAATTTGGAGTGTACCTTTGTTATCAACTCCAACATCAACATTCCCCATAACTCAGTTTTGTAACTTGACAGAATTATGGCCCTTTTTCACATTGATTTTCGGGTAAACGTTTTTATTCAAATGTCTATCGTTGATAATGTGATATCCAAGAGCAATGATTGGATAAATTGCAGATTTAGATTGACATTTGTGGAAAGGTCCATTGAACTCCCGATAAAAGCATATACATCTCTAAGTGTCTTGCATATATAGTCATTAGTTAACCCCCGCTTAAGGTTTTATTTTTGATTCACATTGTATGTTTATTAAATGAGGCGTGTCGTATAAAAACCGCGCTCAATGCATGTGCGTAAAGTGTCGTCCCTGATTAGCCTGTGCCACACCGGCTAATCCAGGACGACACTTCTGCTGTTATGGTATTTTCTGTTTCAAGGAAGTCTCTTCTAAACATATATCCACTGTAGGCGGAATGTACCGTCCCGAATTAGCCTGTGCGGACTGCACAGGTTAATCCGGAACGACACTTTACACACATGCATTTAGCCCGGTTTTCCCACGGCACGCCTCATTTTTAAATTTTGTTTCAGTATTACATCAAAAGAATTCATGCCAAAAGTGTTGTAAGCATCCTCCATATGTAATTACACAACTGTTATTTTACGAATCCATGAAAATAATGTATTTACTGTGTACACATGGTTATTTCAAGGTTTGCATGCGAAATTAAATTCTACTCGTCTGTCTGTGGGTAATTACTTGTAACAATTATAATTTTTCGAGAGTCCCGCCAGGGCATAATTGTATTGCTTCAATTTTCGCCGACTTGCCAATTGTTATCTAATGTATCGCTATCACTTTGAATTGTCTTACAGTAACCGGATGGCAGAATTGTTCAACAAAAAACTTGTAAAGCTCAGTTGGCTTTATAAGATAAGATAACGCAGATGTATTTAAACAGTTCTGCGTTTTATGTTAACACCTTATGACAGAGACCGATCTGCTTTCTGTCTCACGTTTCTCGAGGCTCATTCTACTCACTAGCCATACGTTTGCAATATTTCTAAAAGAACTTTTATATAAAAAATATACACTATCAAACTGAAATTTAGTACAAGAAACGATCCAATTCCGGAAGGATTTTCTGGGTACTTCTGCTGTGTTGTAAGGGTTATTCTTTTCAGGTGAATTAATACCACTGATGAAAATATAATGTAGTTGGCCTCAATTAAATCTAAAGTATTTCAAAGAGGGAGAATCCCTATTCGTAAAACATTATTCAGATATACATAAACGATAGAAACCCGGTTTATGGAGAGACTTACGTTATCAGCAAATACCACTGAAACATCAGTGAAACAATGTCTTAAGTTTCATACAATAATTAACAATGATAAAAACGCCAAACACATATATTTATTCGAACTTTTCATGTGTTTTGGGTCGTGTAAAATGTATTTCGTCAATGAATCGTTATAAACATGAAAAAAAAGATAAAGAAAATATGGTTTAATCATAGCATATTAATAATGCCGTAACCCAGAAACGCTCAACCACGTAAAAATTTACATATTTTCTGAAATGTGTTCATCCCCAACTTTTTAGCTACATTTAAACCGAGCATAGTCTATAGCCAATGTGACATATTTACTGGGATTTGGTTTGCGCCTTCGGGATAAAAAGGCGTGGCTTGTTGGTCACGTGACAATGTTACACCCGTTCATATTTTATGACATACCGGCAACTAGCCATACCACTTTTCACTACAGTTGTCCGAATCAAATCTGACCAGAAACTACTCGTTCGTAGTAACTTGATATATTCATACATTGTATATAAACTGTTAACAAGACAGTTTCATATTTCGGGTATTTCTGTAACTGTGTCGTGAGGAAAGCAGTGCTTTCATCATGAACGTCGTTGGAGTGTTTGGTATCCTCTATGTCGCGGCATTCACTACCGGTAGAATTTTGTTTAATTAAAAAGCCTAGTTTAAGGAATGTCTGACCTCTCCATGGGGTATGCCACTCAGTGTATTAGTTCACCATAAAATCTCTTATCATGAGATGCAATCTTTTCTCTCAGGCGACTGAGCAATGACTGCATGCACTGTTTCACAGCAGGGTGCCCATACACAGGATAATAATACCCAAGATTTGGGGGGTGGGGGTGGAGGAGGAATATCAAATAAAGCAGGATTAAACTAAGCCTTTAATATGTTATCTGTTTGTTTGTTTGTTTTTTGTTCTTGTTGTTTTTTATTACAATTATTTAATTCCACCAGAGAAAAGGGACCCGATGGGACACCAGACCCGATGGGACACCAGAGAAAAGGGACCCGATGGGACACCAGAGAAAAGGGACACCAGAGAAAAGGGACCCAATGGGACACCAAAGAAAGGGACCCAATGGGACACAAAAGAAAAGGACCCAATGGGACACCA
>CM051039.1:48637120-48789620 GCA_027627225.1 Congeria kusceri | reverse complement strand
TTTTGATATCCATGTTATGTTAAGTAGTATGAAATATTTTCTGTTTTTCCTTCCAGTACATATACGGAGTTGTTCATCGACTTCTGCAGCGGACATTTGTCGCTGAGATGCGTGCAGCTGTACAGCGAACATGTGCAACGCGTCTGTGACCATGGCAACGCCGTTAGCAACAGTGTTATTGTCACTCATTGGCGCCTTTGTCGTCATGCTTTCGAAATAAATGGACTGGATGTTCTGGACTTACTATTATCTACTTTATTCATACATTTTTTCATGTGTGGGCATCTATTTCCGATTTATATTACTATAAGTAAACAATTATAAATTTTCCTGTTTTCATAAAAATCATCAAACATGTTATTCAGCTATGTATTAAACCCGCGAAATGTTCAAAACCGCAGTATGCCCCTGAATCTGAATACTTACTGATAGCATTATGTATCTTTTGTATCTCCGTCTGGCAAAATATTGTTTATATGAAAATATGACTGCTGTTCTGTTGTTGTTTTTTGTATAATATAATATTACAACCAAAACAAACGATATCCTGTATGTTTTATTTATATTGAAGGCTTCTTACTTTCTATGTTTCTAGTTAGTTCACATATGCTTTGTCCATTCTCATTGTGATTCCTATGTAAATAACCGTGTAATGCAATAAATGCATGTGTTGAGTTGTTATCATAACCGTGTAATGCAATAAATGCATGTGCTGAGTTGTTATCATAACCGTGTAATGCAATAAATGCATGTGTTGAGTTGTTATAACCGTGTTATGCAATAAATGCATGTGTTGAGTTGTTATCACAGCCGTGTAATGCAATAAATGCATGTGTTGAGTTGTTATCATAACCGTGTAATGAAATAAATGCATGTGTTGAGTTGTTATCACAACCGTTTAATGTAATAAATGCATGTGTTGAGTTTTAATCACAACCGTGTAATGCATTAAATGTCGTATATGAGACATATAGAATTCTCTGAGTAATGATATAGTGATACATGTAAATTAAAAAAAAATATTATACGAGTAATAATTAATAAAACTTAAATTTATTTTCGATATCCATTTTATGTTTGTTTGTTTCAATAATGTGTACAATGCAAAATCTCACACAACATTAAACGTGTTGAGAATATTTATCATTTGTAATTAAATCATTGTCATTTTACGCATCCATGACATAATAATTATAGTAATGTATCGTGTGCGAATGCTATTTAAAGGTTTCTATTACTATTTAAAGGTAATTACTCTGACAATTATATTATTTTCCAAAGTTCCAGCCGGGACATATTTGTATTGCTATTGTTTTTTTTCCGACATGCTTTTTGTCATCTACTGTATTGCTATCAGTTTGCATTGCGCAACTATAACCGGAGGGCGGAATTTAACAGATCGCGTGTATTATTATGTGGCGCTAATGTAATTGATGCTGCTTTTAACTCAATAATATGTATACGACAAACTCATGATAAATGCAATTACAATTATAACTACTAGTAAACAGGCCGAGTTAGCCAATCGAGCTTATTCGTTCGGAGTATCGTTTGTTTAGCATTTCGTTTCGTAGCTTTTGGAGATTCAAATTGTAGGACATTCGATGCGTCCTTTTGATTTCCCTTTTTAAAGTCTAAAAATAATCACCAAAGAAATAAGAGTAATTCTGTGTTGCAGGACGCACCAATAACAGGAAAATAGTCACTGGAGCGCATTGATTTAGTTGCCCCAGACCTTATATATAAAGAAAATGCAACCATTTCCATTTGGTGCGTTATAACTTGTTGAGTGTATTTATAATTGTTGTACATTTTAATGCATATACTGTTTCAGTTGATCAAAGCAATTGATGCATCTGATGTTTCAGTTGATCAAAGCAATTGATGCACCTGATGTTTCAGTTGATCAAAGCAATTGATGAAATGTCCGTATTAGGTTTTCCTCAGGTCGATTCATTACGAACATTATGTTTGATTATTGATTTATTTATTTTAATGTTATTTTAATGTTCAGCAAATCCGATGCCATTGTGGCATTATAGTTCATAATATATTACATTAATGTCAATTTAATGAATTTATTGAAAATACTGTTAATTGATATAAAAAATAGCATATGTGTAGATCAATTTTGTTTTCAAATTGGAAATAGATCTAATAATGTTGTTTTTTTCTGTGTACCTGTCATCAAAGTCAAGAAATGCTAACCTAAACCAGTAAAATTCATGTTTTCACAGTCAACCAGTCAACTGACACAACAGATATTAAAAGAAAGACATTATAAAGCTATTACAAGGATAAGAGAAATGTTTATATAATAATATATATTATATAATAAATGTTACATATTTAGCTTTATTTTTTAAGGCTTTATGCATATAAAAACATGCTGATGTCCCAAACACAAAGCATACACCCATTACTCCAAATAAACTGCCCTAATATTGTGTTATTTATATTTTAATGAATCACTTTTTCAAAAATAGGAAACCATCTGATTAAATATTTTTAAAATCATGCTCTTCCATGTTTGATAAACAGTAATTTGTGAAATAAATGATTGGTAAAATCAAGTAATTTTACTAATTTACCAATTGTAACAAGGAACAGGCACACTATTTTTAATTTAGATAAGGTTGTTACATAAAATGAAATAGATCATTATTTTTCTAATTTTATTTTACTTCTATTATAAAACCAAAAAGAATGCAAATGATTACAATTACATAATATCTTGAATATTTGCAATTAATTTTCATAAACAGTGATATATCAAGTTTATAAACAAAAGTATGCTTTCCAACATAATTTGGCAAATGGTATCTTATCCCAAACATTTCCCCTTCACCTTAATTATTGTATTTCTACAGTAATGTGTATTGCTACTCTTTCCGTTTCCTTATCTTATCCCAAAAATTTCCCCTTCACCTTATATTATTGTATTTTTACAGTAATGTGTATTGCTACTCTTTTCGCTTCCTATCAATTTGTCCACTGGTACCAATGATTTATTGGCTTGTTGTATTATAAATAAAACACAATAAAACAATTCACATGAAACATTAATCTTGTATTTTGTCTGCTGAACATTAGATTATATAGTTTATTACTAACTGTAATAGCCTAAAAGTTATTGTTTATTTTATTGCAACATATTTGAAGGCAACTTACCTAAATGCATCTTTATTATTTACTAGTCATTACATTTGAAACTGATAACACAACTAGGTTTAAATATATTTTATTGCAAAGTCACACAGAAAACTGTCTTTGTAAACATGTTTTACTTTATTTATTAGAAATTTTGTGAAATTTCTACTATAATGCTTAGTAACAAATACTTATTATAGGATAAATTAACTTAAAGTGCAAAAACGTCAACATTATTTTTTATTAATATTGCTATAGCTTTTGTTAAATATACTGTGTCCATAAATACAATAATGAACTGTGTAGTATTATGCTACAACCATCATCAACATGGCCAACACTGATGTTAAATATACTGTGTCAATAAATACAATAATGAACTGTTTAGTATTATGCTACAACCATCATCAACCTGGCCAACACTGATGTTAAATGTACTGTGTGAATAAATACAATAATGAACTGTTTAGTATTATGCTACAACCATCATCAACCTGGCCAACACTGATGTTAAATATACGGTGTGAATAAATACAATAATGAACTGTTTAGTATTATGCTACAGCCATCATCAACATGGCCAACACTGATGTTAAATATACTGTGTGAATAAATACAAAAATGAAATGTTTAGTATAATGCTACAACCATCATCAACATGGCCAACACTGATGTTAAATATACTGTGTGAATAAATACAATAATGAAATGTTTAGTATTATGCTACAACCATCATCAACATGGCGAACACTGATGTTAAATATACTGTGTGAATAAATACAATAATGAACTGTTTATTAGTATGCTACAACCATCATCAACATGGCCAACACTGATGTTAAATGTACTGTGTCAATAAATACAATAATGAACTGTTTAGTATTATGCTACAACCATCATCAACATGGCCAACACTGATGTTAAATATACTGTGTGAATAAATACAATAATGAACTGTCTAGTATTATGCTACAACCATCATCAACATGGCCAACACTGATGTTAAATATACTGTGTGAATAAATACAATAATGAACTGTTTAGTATTATGCTACAACCATCATCAACCTGGCCATCACTGATGTTAAATATACTGTGAGAATAAATACAATAATGAACTGTTTAGTATTATGCTACAACCATCATCAACATGGCCAACACTGATGTTAAATATACTGTGTGAATAAATACAATAATGAACTGTTTAGTATTATGCTACAACCATCATCAACCTGGCCAATACTGATGTTAAATATACGGTGTGAATAAATACAATAATGAACTGTTTAGTATTATGCTACAACCATCATCAACCTGGCCAACACTGATGTTAAATATACAGTGTGAATAAATACAATAATGAACTGTTTAGTATTATGCTACAACCATCATCAACATGGCCAACACTGATGTTAAATATACTGTGTGAATAAATACAATAATGAACTGTTTAGTATTATGCTACAACCATCATCAACCTTGCCAACACTGATGTTAAATATACTGTGTGAATAAATACAATAATGAACTGTTTACTGTGCTACAACCATCATCAACCTGGCCAACACTGATGTTAAATATACGGTGTGAATAAATACAATACTGAACTCTTTAGTATTATGCTACAACCATCATCAACATGGCCAACACTGATGTTAAATATACTGTGTGAATAAATACAATACTGAAATGTTTAGTATTATGCTACAACCATCATCAACCTGGCCAACACTGATGTTAAATATACTGTATGAATAAATACAATAATGAACTGTTTAGTATTATGCTACAACCATCATCAACATGGCCAACACTGATGTTAAATATACTGTGTGAATAAATACAATAATGAACTGTTTAGCATTATGCTACAACCATCATCAACATGGCCAACACTGATGTTAAATATACTGTGTGAATAAATACAATAATGAACTGTTTAGTATTATGCTACAACCATCATCAACCTGGCCAACACTGATGT
Organism: Congeria kusceri; assembly: GCA_027627225.1. Classification (NCBI taxonomy): domain Eukaryota; kingdom Metazoa; phylum Mollusca; class Bivalvia; order Myida; family Dreissenidae; genus Congeria; species Congeria kusceri. Next base: position 48,784,486 of record CM051039.1, on the reverse strand, counting down.
TAAATATACTGTGTGAATAAATACAATAATGAACTGTTTAGTATTATGCTACAACCATCATCAACATGGCCAACACTGTTGTTAAATATACTGTGTGAATAAATACAATAATGAACTGTCTAATATTATGCTACAACCATCATCAACATGGCCAACACTGATGTTAAATATACTGTGTCAATAAATACAATAATGAACTGTTTAGTATTATGCTACAACCATCATCAACCTGGCCAACACTGATGTTAAATATACTGTGTGAATAAATACAATAATGAACTGTTTAGTATTATGCTACAACCATCATCAACATGGCCAACACTGATGATAATATACTGTGTGAAAAAATACAATAATGAACTGTTTAGTATTATGCTACAACCATCATCAACCTGGCCAACACTGATGTTAAATATACGGTGTGAATAAATACAATAATGAACTGTTTAGTATTATGCTACAACCATCATCAACCTGGCCAACACTGATGTTAAATATACTGTGTGAATAAATACAATAATGAACTGTTTAGTATTATGCTACAACCATCATCAACATGGCCTACACTGATGTTAAATACACTGTGTGAATAAATACAATAATGAACTGTTTAGTATTATGCTACAACCATCATCAACATGGCCAACACTGATGTTAAATATACTGTGTGAATAAATACAATAATGAACTGTTTAGTATTATGCTACAACCATCATCAACATGGCCAACACTAATGTTAAATATACTGTGTGAATAAATACAATAATGAACTGTTTAGTATTATGCTACAACCATCATCAACCTGGCCAACACTGATGTTAAATATACTGTGTGAATAAATACAATAATGAACTGTTTAGTGTGCTACAACCATCATCAACATGGCCAACACTAATTTTAAATATACTGTGTGAATAAATACAATACTGAACTGTTTAGTATTATGCTACAACCATCATCAACATGGCCAACACTGATGTTAAATATACTGTGTGAATAAATACAATACTGAAATGTTTAGTATTATGCTACAACCATCATCAACCTGGCCAACACTGATGTTAAATATACTGTGTGAATAAATACAATAATGAACTGTTTAGTATTGTGCTACAACCATCATCAACATGGCCAACACTGATGTTAAATATACTGTGTGAATAAACACAATACTGAACTGTTTAGTATTATGCTACAACCATCATCAACCTGGCCAACACTGATGTTAAATATACTGTGTGAATAAATACAATAATGAACTGTTTAGTATTATGCTACAACCATCATCAACATGGCCAACACTGATGTTAAATGTACTCTGTGAATAAATACAATAATGAACTGTTTAGTATTACGCTACAAACATCACCAACCTGGCCAACACTGATGATAAATATACAGTGTGAATAAATACAATAATGAACTGTTTAGTATTATGCTACAACCATCATCAACATGACCAACACAGATGTTAAATATACTGTGGGAATAAATACAATACTGAACTGTTTAGTATTATGCTACAACCATCATCAACCTGGCCAACACTGATGTTAAATATACTGTGTTAATAAATACAATAATGAACTGTTTAGTATTATGCTAAAACCATCATCAACCTGGCCAACACTGACGTTAAATGTACTGTGTGAATAAATACAATAATGAACTGTTTAGTATTACGCTACAACCATCATCAACATGGCCAACACTGATGTTAAATATACTGTGTCAATAAATACAATAATGAACTGTTTAGTATTACGCTACAACCATCATCAACATGGCCAACACTGATGTTAAATATACTGTGTGAATAAATACAATAATGAACTGTTTAGTATTATGCTACAACCATCATCAACCTGGCCAACACTGATGTTAAATGTACTGTATGAATAAATACAATAATGAACTGTTTAGTATTATGCTACAAACATCATCAACCTGGCCAACACTGATGTTAAATATACTGTGTGAATAAATACAATAATGAACTGTTTAGTATTATGCTACAACCATCAACAACATGGCCAACACTGATATTAAATATACTGTGTGAATAAATACAATACTGAAATGTTTAGTATTATGCTACGACCATCATCAACATGGCCAACACTGATGGTTAAATATACTGTGTGAATAAACACAATACTGAACTGTTGAGTATTATGCTACCACCATCATCAACATGGCCAACACTGATGTTAAATATACTGCGTGAATAAATACAATAATGAACTGTTTAGTATTATGCTACAACCATCATCAACATGGTCAACACTGATGTTAAATGTACTGTATGAATAAATACAATAATGAACTGTTGAGTATTATGCTACAACCATCATCAACCTGTCCAACACTGATGTTAAATATACTGTGTGAATAAATACAATAATGAACTGTTTAGTATGCTACAACCATCATCAACCTGGCCAACACTGATGTTAAATAAACTGTGTGAAAAAATACAATAATGAACTGTTTAGTATTATGCTACAACCATCATCAACATTGCCAACACTGATGTTAAATATACTGTATGAATAAATACAATAATGAACTGTTTAGTATTATGCTACAAAAATCATCAACCTGGCCAACACTGATGTTAAATATACTGTGTGAATAAATACAATAATCAACTGTTTAGTATTATGCTACAACCATCATCAACCTGGCCAACACTAATGTTAAATATACTGTGTGAATAAATACAATAATGAAATGTTTAGTATTATGCTACAACCATCATCAACATGGCCAACACTGATGGTAAATATACTGCATGAATAAATACAATAATGAACTGTTTAGTATTATGCTACAACCATCATCAACCTTGCCAACACTGATGTTAAATATACTGTGTGAATAAATACAATAATGAACTGTTTAGTATTATGCTACAACCATCATCAACCTGGCCAACACTGATGTTAAATGTACTGTATGAATAAATACAATAATGAACTGTTTAGTATTATGCTACAACCATCATCAACCTGGCCAACACTGATGTTAAATTTACTGTGTGAATAAATACAATACTGAAATGTTTAGTATTATGCTACAACCATCATCAACCTGGCCAACACTGATGTTAAATATACTGTGTGAATAAATACAGTACTGAAATGTTTAGTATTATGCTACAACCATCATCAACCTGGCCAACACTGATGTTAAATATACTGTGTGAATAAATACAATAATGAACTGTTTAGTATTATGCTACAACCATCATCAACCTGGCCAACACTTATGTTAAATGTACTGTATGAATAAATACAATAATGAACTGTTTAGTATTATGCTACAACCATCATCAACCTGGCCAACACTGATGTTAAATTTACTGTGTGAATAAATACAATACTGAAATGTTTAGTATTATGCTACAACCATCATCAACCTGGCCAACACTGATGTTAAATATACTGTGTGAATAAATACAGTACTGAAATGTTTAGTGTTATGCTACAACCATCATCAACCTGGCCAACACTGATGTTAAATATACTGTGTGAATAAATACAATAATGAACTGTTTAGTGTTATGCTACAACCATCATCAACCTGGCCAACACTGATGTTAAATATACTGTGTGAATAAATACAATAATGAACTGTTTAGTATTATGGTACAACCATCATCAACATGGCCAACATTGATGTTAAATATACTGTGTGAATAAATACAATAATGAACTGTTTAGTATTATGCTACAACCATCATCAACATGGCCAACACTGATGTTAAATATACTGTGTGAATAAATACAATAATTAACTGTTGAGTATTATGCTACAACCATCATCAACATAGCCAACACTGATGTTAAATATACTGTGTGAATAAATACAATAATGAACTGTTTAGTATTATGCTACAACCATCATCAACCTGGCCAACACTGATGTTAAATGTACTGCATGAATAAATACAATAATGAACTGTTGAGTATTATGCTACAACCATCATCAACCTGGCCAACACTGATGTTAAATATACTGTGTGAATAAATACAATAATGAACTGTTTAGTGTGCTACAACCATCATCAACCTGGCGAACACTGTTGTTAAATGTATTGGTGTGAATAAATACAATAATGAACTGTTTAGTATTATGCTACAACCATCATCAACATGGCCAACACTGATGTTAAATGTACTGTATGAATAAATACAATAATGAACTGTTTAGTATTATGCTACAACCATTATCAACCTGGCCAACACTGATGTTAAATGTACTGTATGAATAAATACAATAATGAAATGTTTAGTATTATGCTACAACCATCATCAACCTGGCCAACACTGATGTTAAATATACTGTGTGAATAAATACAATAATGAACTGTTTAGTATTATGCTACAATCATCATCAACATGGCCAACACTGATGTTAAATGTACAGTGTGAATGAATACAATAATGAACTGTTTAGTATTATGCTACAACCATCATCATCATGGCCAACACTGATGTTAAATATACTGCGTGAATGAATACAATAATGAACTGTTTAGTATTATGCTACAACCATCATCAACCTGGCCAACACTGATGTTAAATATACTGTGTGAATATATATAATAATGAACTGTTTAGTATTATGCTACAACCATCATCAACATGGCGAACACTGATGTTAAATATACTGTGTGAATAAATACAATAATGAACTGTTTAGTATTATGCTACAACCATCATCAACATGGCCAACACTGATGTTAAATCTACTGTGTGAATAAATACAATAATGAACTGTTTAGTATTATGCTACAACCATCATCAACCTGGCCAACACTGATGTTAAATATACTGTGTGAATAAATACAATAATCAACTGTTTAGTATTATGCTACAACCATCATCAACCTGGGCAACACTGATGTTAAATGTACTGTATGAATAAATACAATAATGAACTGTTTAGTATTATGCTACAACCATCATGAACATGGCCAATACTGATGTTAAATATACTGTGTGAATAAATACAATAATGAACTGTTTAGTATTATGCTACAACCATCATCAACCTGGCCAACACTGATGTTAAATATACTGTGTGAATAAATACAATAATGAACTGTTTAGTATTATGCAACAACCATCATCAACCTGGCCAACACTGATGTTAAATGTACTGTGTGAATAAATACAATAATGAACTGTTTAGTATTATGCTACAACCATCATCAACATGGCCAACACTGATGTTAAATATACTGTGTGAATAAATACAATAATGAACTGTTTAGTATTATGCTACAACCATCATCAACCTGGCCAGCACTGATGTTAAATATACTGTGTGAATAAATACAATTATGAACTGTTTAGTATTATGCTACAACCATCATCAACCTGGCCAACACTGCTGTTAAATATACTGTGTGAATAAATACAATAATGAACTGTCTAATATTATGCTACAACCATCATCAACATGGCCAACACTGATGTTAAATATACTGTGTGAATAAATACAATAATGAACTGTTTAGTATTATGCTACAACCATCATCAACCTGGCCAACACTGATGTTAAATGTACTGTGTGAATAAATACAATAATGAACTGTTTAGTATTATGCTACAACCATCATCAACATGGCCAACACTGATGCTTACAACTAGTCACAACAAGGGCTGTGTTTTCTGGCTTAAACTGAAAGAAAACTCAAGTTATATGCAGATGCATATTCATGACAATATACTATTATTATACTCATTTTAAGTAAACGTTAATGAATGTAATTATTCTTAAGTACATATTATGTAATCATTGTTTCCCTCATTGAGATTTAAAGAAGAACCTGTCTCAGCAACAAAGTTTAATAATAAAATGCAACAAAAATACTCAAGGTAGAATAATGGTTGTTGTGCGCTGCACTTCTAAAAACACCAGTTCCCAAGGTTGACAATATCAATGTCAAACACACTGACATACGATATTTGTTTAATTGTATAGTATTTAGCATTTGCTCAAATTGTTTGTTTCAATGTTAACAGCTGTTATAATACAGATAAACACTGTACAAACAATTATCATATGGCAGCGTGTGTGACATTGATATTGTCAACCATCGAAACAGAATGTCACCACTCCGCGTTTGCCTCGGGAAACATTTTGCCCTCGGGTTGACAATATGAATGTCACACACACTGCGATATGATATTTATATATTGTCATTCAGGTTCATTGTACCCAATATCAATACCCTAAAAATGAATGCCACTAGAATAAAAAGCACAAACCTGAAATGTGACTTATGCAACCCAAATGCCCGCTTTAGCATCATCCCGGATCAAATGTGTGCAAAGCTGTAGACCACCTCTGCTCTTGGGAGGAATCTTTACTTCAGTAATAGGCTTTTCCCAATTCCAATCAAGCAATGGCATCATAATTAGTATTAATTACATATCCTAAATTGAATGCTTTGCGACTGTGTTCCATCTGTTGATGTTATTCCAAGCTACATATTAACATGCCAAAATTTGATAAAATGACAACCATATTGTATTTCGTGAAAGGATCATAGAGATCATTATTCTTTCAACATGGGCATAGTAACAAACAAAGGCATATTGCATAGGTAACTGGTCTATTCGGATAGAATATTTCGGACATGTTGTTTTGCTCCATTTTTTAAATTACATATCAAACAGATGCCCCTTCAATCAAGTAAAACTTTCCACAAATTCGTGTATCACTGTTTGTTTATTTGGTAGGTAATCCGATTCCATAATAATGTCAGTATATGTCCAAACGAAAACATTCAGCACTCAATAGTAGACTGTCAAGGACGCCACTCAGGGGAAATAATTATGCTCTGACTAAAATCTATTGACACGTAAAGGTAGCTCAAGGGTTAGAAATTAAGGCTATCTTTCAACTGAATATACAAATAGATGGACGACACTGATTGGCTTCAGTAGCATCGAGCTGAAATTTCTTAACTTATCGAGTCATGAATATGGTTATTTTCTATTCTGAACATGTCGATATTTTTGTATTATCAATAAATCTGTCAAACTTTTATAATAACGCATCCTTTTACAAAATCTGCGGATTAAGTCGTCGAGCAAAATTTCTTCTCGAAACACGACGGCCATATTTACGGACAAACTAAATAGTTACAGCTGCTTTTTTAAATCGTAAAGTTACGTACAAACTTACGGAAAACGTACGTACGCAAAGTTTTAGTAAAACGCATTTACGCCAAAAATTCGAACGTACGCAAAAAGTTACGAAAATCGTAGACATACGCTTGCGTAACTCTGTTAGTAAATAGAGAATACATGGTTGGTGCCGGGGTGGAGAAAGTTTATCCGGTGAGGCTTAGAAAATGAAAATAGGGCGAGCTTTAGCCTGGTTTCTATTCTATTTATCCTGATTTCTATTCAATTAAATTTAAAAACACCAAACACTAAAGTTTTAAATAAAAAAAATTCTAGACGGGCCTCCACCTAATAACTCGCTTGCATGAATGAGTGCTACCCGGAAAAAATAGTTCTCTATTTCTTAATCACCTTTTTTCAAAAAGCAAAAGTAAAATATTAATAAATCTTATTTGCTGATGTCAGTTCGACACGAAAATGACGTAGTAAATCTGCTTTTGTTTTAAACCAGATTATATTGGTTTTTAAAGAGTTAAATTACGTCACACCATCTACGTCATTCATTTTGAGTTGTAAGTTTACACAATGTACTGTAGTCAAACCAGAACGCGAGTGTTTTGCAGTTTAAAATACCTGAAATCGGAATAAATGTTTAGTGTTTCTGTGTTTTGGATGGATTATAGTATGCAATAGCATTCAGATAAACAGTGTATGGAATATTTGCCTCGAATGGAAACGGTGAGATTGATCCCTTTTCAATTTTCTACGATTTACTCGGATAGTATTAGTTGTTGGTGGAGGTCAGTGTAACTGAAAGTGAAATAAATCATAATTGTTTAGTTATACGTTAAAATTTTGCTAACTTTTTTTCATTTCTTTTCATCGGAAATTAATATAAAAGGTTACTTCTTTGATGAATATGCTCTGTTGGTTGACCAAAGAAAGTCTATCCACAAAGAATAACCCGCTTGCATCAGATTCATGTGTGTTGAAATGGAATGGAACTGGAAGGAAGTTGTTGTTAACCAGTCAAATGGAATGTGAGGACAAACAACTCATGTGTTGTTTAACTGTGTTAAACTAGACAACACACAGTTTGTATCGATGAAAACCTCTGGTAAGTAGACTTTATGCTGTGTCATTCTCGACAATGTTGTTATCCGGCGCGTAGGTATACTATTGACGGTAAATCACAGTCACGTGATCTACTGCCGGATATCAACAAGTTTATACGGTCACCGCTTTATTAGGTCACTGTTTGGGTTAGTAGCAGGATAAAACGGTACCCAGGACACACGCAGGCGAATATTTCGATTGCATACAAGTATCAAAGCGCTGAAGGCACTGCAGTTGTTCGCTATTGCGTAACACTGTGCACATCATGGACAGTCTGGGCAATTAGGTAGGGATAATATACGTCACCTTAAATAAAGAGGTTGTATATGTTTAATGAAAATATTTATTTACTATAACATTTGTTCAATATTATAAATATGACTTGAACATTGCTAAGCGATTTATATTATTCAATATGGTAAGTTTAAATACAATATTACCTCGTAAACATGTAAATCAAATTTTGAAATAAATATAGCGTCATTGTGTAATTATGTTATTTTGTTCTCTCAATCAGGCAGTTTTGAATTGTTTCAATTCAATATATTTATTGCGTCAAATGTGTAGGTGATGGATTTAGGTCCATTGTAAACCGTACGCCACTAATTTAAACGTTATCCGGAGTAAAAACTATATACTTTCAGCAGCTTAAAACTCTGTACGATATAATATATTTAAAACCTTTCAAAAAATGCAATTCGAAAAAAAAATGTCGGTCAAGATCTAATAAGACAAATTCTTTGTCCGATTTTCAATTGCATGCTCTTTCTCTGGGCTACAAATAGATATTAATTTAATGGCATTCCTACTCGACATTCCGACATAAAATATTCATTACTAACACACATTATCTGGATATACATGTATATAGTGAAAATGACCATTATGAGTTTTATAACCGGACACTCTCTGAAGAAGACAGATGATGGCGCTGTCGATGATCACAAGCTGTGGAGTTGAACAAAACTCAATATTAACCTTGAATAAGGGTTTCTCTCCTGATGATGTCTCTGGAGTTTCGTTATTCATAATGTGCTGAATATCAAAAATATTAAAAACAGTATATGAATGCAAAGACTGTGCTACAAGCTTTTCAACCGTATTAGCAAGTGTTTTAAGTTCCTTAAATGGAGTTACTATCAAAATATTGATGGTTTCTTTTGGAAATGTCTTAAAATATATTCCCTTTCAATTAATTAAGTATCTGGAGTAGCAAAACTGTCAAAAAAGTATATGAAAAATTCTCAACCATTGCCGGGGATCGAACCCGGGTCCTTCAGAATGCGAGTCCAACATGCTTACCACTAGGCTATTGCTGCAACGAATTCGCGTTTAAAATTCTGCCCATTGTAGTTTCTGCTCTCAATCGTGCTACATCGACTATATCCGGAATGGTCCGTAAAAATCGACCGCTTCTGCGTTATAACCGATAAACTGTTCTTTATCGTTATAATGATGGCCACGTAAATAATAAAATGAGTAATAAACATCCCCTACCAAACAAATTCACTACTCAACAAATAATCTTTACATGAGTCGGCGATAACGATTACCATTTGACAAATAAAACAATATTCAAAACGGTACTTCTTACTTTCGCGTAGTCGACTGGCCTAATGCTGTTAGGATCATAGTTCTTAGACTGCCCAATTTTGAAATTGCGGTATCTTTAGTTGTTCTGCGAACAACTAAAAATAGCGAAAGTAGGAGTGTGATCAAATTTGTCAAAGCAATTTTCTAAATTAGACTTTTCAGGAACGGTTATCGCGTACTTGCAATATATTATTATTATTATTATTATGATTATTATTATTATTATCATTATTATTATTATTATTATTTTCGAAGTGGCGAATTATGTATACATGAACAAATTATGTTATTATTATTATTATTATTATTATTATTCGCACCAATTCTAAAAGGCTTTCTTGGTTGTAACTTCGCTTTGTCATACGGTTATACTTTTAAAGTGAATTAATACGACAAAAAATATGTAATTTAACTGGTTAAATCTTAAGTTTACAAAGAAATATGTGTATTGATTTGTGTACAATATAATCAATTTATGCTAAATATACATGAAATTTTCTCTTATTTTAAAGCATTTCAAACAAAAATGGCTATATTTCTTAGCTCTATTTTGTTGGTACTATATAAAAGCTCGATGAACTTTTACATATTTGGACGGGACCTATAATACTTTTGAAATAGTTTTTATTGCACTCTGCGTAGTATGGACATTTTAATACAAAGTGGTATTCATCTTTGATGTCATTTAGATTGCGTAAGACACATTTACGTTGATCTCTGGCTATGTTCTGATGTCTCCCTGTCTCAATAAATAAGTTGTGCGATGACAAACGCAATTTAGCGGGTTATGTCCCCATGCTTTTGATTTTCAACAATATCAAGATACCATGATTTTTGGAATACCGGTTCTATTTTAGTTCTTTAAATAAAACCATTGAACTAGATAATAAGGTAGCAATATGCCAGTTTGGTCTGGTAATCTATTTTTAAGTAGTGCGTTAAATTGATCGATATTCACTGAATCAGGAAATCACCATACATCGGTAAAACCGGTTTGGTTTAGAATGTCACGTACTTTCGATGGCCAATGTACAGTATGAGTTTTTCGATCGATTTCTAATCTCCGTAATAAAGCAATATGTTTAACAATACAATTTCCATGTTTTACGGTATAAACCGGTAGTTTCAAAAAGTATTTAACGTATGTATCTGTCTATATAAACAGGGAATCGACAAACTTCGGCATAGAGAGATAATGAATTTGTTGACATTTTTACAGTCAAAAGTCTTTTGCAAAATTTTTATAAATAACCAACACAGCAATTATAGTTCAGAATGGACAATACATAAGCGTTATATAAATTAAACATGATACTTATTGGTACATTCATATCTTATATAAGAGTGAACAATGAATCCATGCTCTTATAGCTTTCCCATACCGTGTATACAAAACTGTGAGAACATTACCAGCAAGTACCGTTGGAAACATCAGTGTAACAATCTCTTTATATTCATGCAATACGTAATGCGAGGAAATCAACGCTGAACACATCTCTAAGTTGACTCCAGTTTTATCGGGGCCTGCAAAAAATATCTGAAATTAGCTTACTGATATCAGAATTAATCTTGCATTGAATGCGACACTTAAGTATGTGACAATAGCAAATGATACAATTAGTATATATTGTATTGTGACTGTTATTACTGGTACTTAGTAATCCCGACTGGTTAAAGGCCGTGGAGTGTTAGTCACGTGACAGCGTTACACCCGTTTTGGGCTAATTTATCCAGATTAAAAAGTTTCATTTTGTATAGCATAATTTGAGTAAATCTCGTCGAACTGAATAATTATCAGTTGAAACGTTTTGAATGGCTGTGAGATTAAAGTTGTTGGGAAAGTACAACAATTTTCATACTTGTTTTTGTTTCTGAAAAGCACACATCAGTTGTTTTTTCTTCGAAATTTGACTGGAAAATTCTCGTGCGTAGTAACTTCATATATACATGCAATGTACATTAACTGATAACAAGATATCGTTCGGGTAGTTTTTTAGGTATCGGGAGAAAGTCAGTGTTTCCAAAATCATGAAATTTGCTGGACTGTTCGGTATCATCTTCGCCGCGGCCACCATGACCGGTAGGATTTTTTATGTTTTAATTTAAACCTATTTATTTTAGCTGGATTGTGTCGATAGCCTGAGGCGTTTTGAGACACTTTTGAGTCTGTTTCCTGGGTAAAACAAGTACTTGGTGTTTTTTTTTCATGAAGGCGGACGCCATATCCATAACAACAGCAACCTTTGTTTTATGTTAATTTTATGATGTTATCGTTTTATTTGTATCCTTTATCCGAGTGATATGTTTCCGCAATATCATTAGTGTACGTCAATATTTCAATTACATTATTTTATTTCAAATCCATCCTATTTAGTGTGATAGATGTTAAATTGTAAATTGTTTAATAGATAAACTGTGTCAGTAAGTTTATTACAGGTCATTCTTCTCACAATTTAGTTTAAACATATTTATTCACAAAACTGACATGATATATCTTCACAAGTAGATAATGCTTGAATTGGGCTGAAAGTTACGATGACTTATTAGAGCCCTCTTCATATTCCCACAATTGGGTAACGCAGTACTGTTGACTAACAAATGAGAGACTTACAGTAATAATGCTAATGTTTCATATACATATCAATGTATCGACTTTTATTCGACAGAAAACTGTTTCTTGTTTACAAAATAAATTTTTCAATGTCTTTGTTCGAAAACGCTTGGTACGAACGGAATATACACTAACATACATGCAGATTTACTCCAGAGCCATCATCATCTATCGCATACATATAATTTTGCGACAAAAATTTACCAAAACGTTATTATTTTACCGATTTCAATGCGGTTTTTTTTATATTTTGATCGGTAAGATGTCCATTAGAAACAATTTCTGCAAAGTTTTATTTTTATTAACATATTTCTGGACTGCTGCTTTAATGCGCGTTAAGGAAATTTCTTAAATTCATCAAATTCCATAAGCCTTCGTCTGTTGTATGTGTTGGTGGTCGTTTTGCAGTTAATGTTTTTAACCAGTAAATATTGTATCATATTTCACTATATTTGCATATGACGTAAAATTGTGATATGAAATTTTCAATTACACGTACATTTCCCTAAGAACCTGTATTAATACAAGCCTAGGGAATTGTTCAAATGCATTGTATATTGAAAAAAATCTACCACGTGTGTGCTAATAAATAGAAACTGCCATGTGCCCCTTTTTTTATTAAAACCTCCTCTAAGGATAACATGCTAAATAGAATGTGCAACTAACGTACGTCCACTGCTATTTCCTTTTACAGGGTCCGCCCAAGGTTTGACCTGCTACTCTTGCAGCACATTGACGGACCAAGCTTGTGCCAGCCCATTTACCTCCACCAACACAACCAACACAGATCCTTCAACGGGTAGTGATTGTAAAAGCTGCACTAAGATTATCCTGTTTGGAGGTAATTATTCTCTCCCTTGTTCTCAAACCCACGACCTCCGGACCGAGTAGTAGTAGTTGTAGTAGTAGTAGCAGTTGTAGTAGTTGTAGTAGTTGTGGTAGTGGTAGTAGTAGTAGTAGAAGTAGTAGTAGTAGAAGTAGTAGCAGTAGCAGTAGCAGTAGCAGCCGTAGTATTAGTAGCAGTCGTAGTAGTAGCAGTGGGAATGGCACTAGTAGGAGTAGTATTAGTGTTAAAAGTAGAAGTAATAGTAGTAGAAGTAGTAGTAGTAGAAGTAGTAGAAGTAGTAGTAGTACAAGTAGTAGTAGTAGAAGTAGTAGTAGTAGAAGTAGTAGTAGTAGTAGTAGAAGTAGTAGTAGTAGTAGTATAAGTAGTAGTAGTAGAAGTGGTAGAAGTAGTAGTAGTAGTAGTATAAGTAGTAGTAGTAGAAGTGGTAGAAGTAGTAGTAGTAGAAGTGGTAGAAGTAGTAGTAGTAGAAGTGGTAGAAGTAGTAGTAGTAGAAGTAGAAGTAGTAGTAGTAGAAGTAGTAGTAGTAGAAGTAGTAGTAGTAGTAGTAGAAGTAGTAGTAGAAGTAGTACTACTAGTAGTAGTAGTAGTAGTTGTTGTTGTTGTTGTTGTTGTTGTAGTAGTAGCACTAGCACCAGCAGTAGAACTAGCAGTAGCACTAGCAGCAGTAATAGTGCTAATAGCAGTAGCACTAGCAGTAGTAGTGGCAGTGGCAGTGGCAGTAGTAGATTAGTATTAGTATTAATAGTAGTAGTTGTAGTAGTAATAGTAATAGTAATATTCGTAGTAGTACAATATAGTAGTAGTAGTAGTTGTTGTTATTGTTGTTGCTGTTGTTGTAGTAGTAGCATGTAGCAAGCATATTTAAGAACATATAAATAAGAAAGTCAATTTTCAGTCGCTGTTTGGCGCCGCGCATGAGCGTCAGTATGTAATGACTCTGACCGCAAGCATATGGAAAAAGAAAATCTATTATATTTTATTGTATTTACACTTGCTTGAAGTCCCTAAATCCAATTGAGAGATAATTTTTGCATAATTTGCTTGAAGACTATTGAAACAGAGTGAGAGGCCTGCGCCTACTGTGTACAACACACTGCAAACAGAGTAATCGACCGGCTCCAACTGCAGGTTCAACAGAAGTGACTCATTCAATAAATATCTCGCAGCCGATGCCAGTTCTGTTAAAATACTTGCAACAAGCATCCAGAAAACTTTATCATAGACAATAACATAACATAAATACTGAATAAAGAATTTATATTTATAATCTCACCATGCATGTTAATATGAATAACGGTTGTGTCCTGTTTGGAATTATTTAGATTTACATTTTTCTCTCACCAACTCCTGTGGCGGTTATTGAATTTATAAATAGAGTGTATATCTTTCTATTAATAGACTATGGCGGAAGCATCGGAATACGTTGTAATAAAATTCCAAACACTTGCTTTATTGTTATTTTATTTATTGTTCCTATTATTAATTCAAGGTCTACTATTATAGTGATACACAGAAAAGCTTCAGACATTTGTTACCTAAGGGATACTATTTTATGTCGCCATCATATAATATAATTGTATGTTTTGGTTATAAAAAAATGATCTCAATTAATATTTTATGTGAAGTGCCCTGACGATTGTTTTTATTTGGTACAGATAGCATAAATACTTACCGGTGGGTAACCGCCCCTTGGTATTATGCTAATATGCACTTACGCTATTATTTTCTTGCATTGAAACGCTTTAAATTTTGCTTTGCCTCACAAATTGTAAAATATATATGTTAATGTGAATTATTTAGAGTATTCCAGTATCATTGATGACAAACACAAGGCGGTGAGATCGGATTATAATGCGGATATAATACATTTAATTTAATAAGGATTTTCATAGTTTCGTTTTTTTTTAAAAATAGTGTTTTTATAATGTAACCCCATGATAATATGAGTTTACTTTTTATTTTATTAATCACTTTTTATTTGATTAATCATACATATTTACTTATATTTAATGTGGGGTTCCTTTTCTACATTTACACAATAATACGGCGCCCTATGATGTTTTGCATCATTGTTTTTCTTGTATTCATTGCTGTTAGAATGACGAAGAAGCAATTTCGCACATTTTCCATCTCCATTACCATTTGAAATCAATTTACGATCATGCATGGATTTAATACAACTATATTTACACCGTCCGTATGTCTGTCAATGTGGTTCTTTTGTCACAATTTGTTTCATGTTATGAAGTCTTTGGGGAAGGTTTGACATGAGCTGATTAACAAGTGTTTCTATTTTGGTGGTAGATTATGCAAAAATAGTAATTGACTTTTGTATTTTTGAGAAAGGACACTTGGTCATGTTATGCCGCATAACGCATAAGTTACGCAACACATTGAGGAATGAGCTGGTTTTGCAGAGGTTTGCCGCGTCTCGTTTCTTTATTGTTTATACACGTATTATGATATATTGTCGTGTTTCCTTCCAGTACATATGCGGAGCTGTTCATCGACTTCCGCATCGGACATCTGTCTCGGAGATGTTTGCACCTGTACAACGAACATGTGTAACGCGTCTGTGACCATGGCAACGCCGTTAGCAACAGTGTTCTTGTCACTCATTGGTGCCTTTGTCGTCATGCTTTCGAAATAAATGGACTGGATGTTTTGGACTTACTATTATCTACTTTATTCATACATTTTGTCATGAGTGCATCTATTTCAGATTTATATTTACTATAAGTAAACAATAACATATTATTATTTTTTTCATAAAGATCATCAAACATGTTACTCTGCTTTGTTGTTATATCCCAAAATGTTCAAAACCGCAGCAGGCCCCTGAATCTGATTACTTTCCGGATAGCATTATGTATCTTCTGTATCTCCGTCTAGCAAAATATTGTTAAAATAAAAATATGACTGTTCTTCTATTTCTTATCGGACAATATAATATTACAACCAAACCAAACAGTATCCCGTATTTTTTATTTCTATACAATACTTCTTACTTTCTATATGTTTCTAGTTTTTCGCATTTTCACTTTGATTCCTATGTTAATACCAAATTAATTGTTGCCGTATATGAGACATACTGAACTCTCTTAGTGACGATTTAGTCAATATGTACATTTTATAATACGACTTATAATCGATACAACTTATTTTCAACATCCGTATTATGTTTGTTTCAGTAATTTGTACAATGCAAAACCTCATACAACATTCAACGTGTTGAGAATATTCTTTAGTTGTAATGAAATCATTGTTATTTTATGCATCCATGACATAATAATTATAGTATTATCGTGTATAAATGGTATTTAAAGGTTATGATTGATCACAAAAATACCTGTCTGTCCGGCTATAATTACTGTGACAATTCTATAATTCTATAATTTCAGAAAGTCCCCGCCGGGACATATTTGTATTGCTATAACTTTCGCCGACTTGCCTATTGTTATCTATTGCGCCACAATAACCACAGGGCGGAATTCAACAAAACCCCATGTAAACGAATCAGCTCATTTGGCATTTTATGGCTGCCAGTTTCCAAATAATGACATCATTTCTAAACGTATATTTTACGTCCTTGGAATGCACGAGACTATATTTAATACAAAATATCATATCAAAGCTTTGAAACGCTAAAAGTATTAATACAGCGGCTTTCCACACAAAAGAAAAAAGATCACAGGCGCTATGCTCAATAATAAAAAAGTTCCTATATTATAAGTATAAAACATTTGTCCTTTTAAAAGTAAGATAAAAAATCTAGTTCTTCATACATATATTTTATATCCTATTTAAAAGTGCACGCGAAAAAAAACGATTTAGAAAACAAACCATATAATGCGAGTCAAATTAATCTTTGATGCCATTTTCAGAGGTTGTAACAAATTGTTGTAAACAAAACATGTATGTGAATATTCTCCGCTGTCTGTAATGGTAGTTCCTTTGCATATACATCAAAAGAGCGCGGCCGTCTTTTTCCTGGTCACATTTACATATTATTTATTTTATAAAAATTAATTTTATCATTATTATTATTTTTTTTTATTATGTATTATTATTATTATTATTATTAGATCTATTACAACATCGATAATTAGTATTTTTTCCAATGCAACTCTCATTAGTTATGTCTTCGCCAATAATGGAATATTGTAAAAGGAAAGTTTTATAATACTCGTGCGTATTAGCTTGGTATGAACATACATAGCATATAAACTGTTACCGGTAATATAAACTAGTTTCATCGTTCGGGTATTCATGTAAACGTATCGTGCGAGAAGCAGAGAATATCCCCTCACCGATATAGTATTGTCTATTAAAAATGTAAATTGCTGACGTTCCAAGGGACATAATTATGTCTGGCTCCCCGGTGTGCTCCACTTATTAGCCTCCCTTGATACCTTGACATTGACAGAAGATTCTTTAAACCGACTGGCATTCACAATGCAGTGAAATATTTACATAGGCTAGGACATATATGCATGTATTTGCGACCGTTTAGTTATTGTGCATCAGGACAACTATACGTAATAATAACTAAATAGTATTATAAAAGCATCAGGGTATATACAATAACAACAGTAAGGTATACACCAGTTAATAGACCGTAGTTATAACAAGAACCGTTCCAGAAAGCAAATATATACATTTATTGAAGCGTAATAAGTCGTTTTACTTTCAGAAAATCGCCAAGTTTCAGATACCGGTATGAAGAGTAAAATTTAAAAAAAAAAGCACCATCACCAAAAATATCACCAAAAATTGTTTGCGTTAGAAATATAATTTACTTTATAAAACAAAGTATACATCATCACCCAAAACTGTTTGTAATATCAATATTTTTTAATTTGATCTGGGCGACGCTCTTTTTAAAACTTCAGTTTCTAATGTCGACGATCTCTGGAATTAAATTTTGGATACGATTTGACAGTGTAGCTGTACACTTCGATAAACACTATAGAAGTGCTCAGTCAAAAATTTGCAACTAGGACAGTACTGTAATCGCTTGAAATACTTTACATCCGAGAATCGTCCCTAAAAAATAGCATATACCATGGATTACCGAGTTCATCCATCCATCCAGCCAGCCATTAATGCATTCATCCATCCATGCATCCATCCATCCACCCATGCGTCCATGCATCCACCCACCCATCCATGCATCCATCCATCCATGCGTCCAGCTATGCATCCACCCATCCATGCATCCATGCACCCATCCATGCGTCCATCCATGCATCCATCCAGCCAGCCAGCCAGCCAGCCAGCCAGCCAGCAAGCCGACTATCCATCCAGCCAGCCAGCCAGCCAGTCATTCAGCCATCCGTCCGTCCGTCCGTCCATCCAGCCAGCCAGCCTGCCAGCCAGCCATCCAGCCAGCCAGCCAGCTAGCCATCCATCCATCAAGCCATCCAGCCATGCATCCAGCCAGCCAGCCATCCATCCATCCATTCATTCAACCTTCTTCCATCCATCCATCCATCCATCCATCCATCCATCCATTCATCCATTCGTCTATGCATCCATCCATCCATCCATTCGTCTATGCATCCATCCATCCATATATCCATCCATCCATCCATCCATCTATCTATTCATTCGTCCATGCACCCATCCATGCGTCCATTCATGCATCCATCCATCCATGCATCCATCTATCCATCCCATCCATCCCTAATCATACAAGCATTCAAGCACTGAGAATGAAACTAAACCTGTATTCAGAGTATCCTCTAACATACGATGCTGATGATACTACGGTGCGATAAATATAATTTCATTCTATGGCGGCATACTTCTGCATAAGATAACCAGATTGTTTTAATGAAAGTGTATCATTTTTTCACGAATACGTAAAAAAAAATCGTGTTACATTTCTGGTTATTAAGAAAAATAAGTCAAATTAGTGCCAACTACTGCATAAGATCATCTATTTGTTCACTTGTCGTGAAAAATTTAGATTTCATTGTAAAATAATTTCCTTTGGTTTCAGCATTTTACAGTGTTCTAATTGGCTGAAATGCATCATGTGACATGCTTTTATTGTTCAATGAAGCCGGTTGCCTCTATTAATATTCATGAGGGTCTACTTTGTATTGTTGTTTACATGCATTGCTGTCACACACAACAAAACACACACACACAAATTAGAAATACAGTTTAACCGATTTATTCATATTTATTCAGGGCATTGTCAAAACAAAATTAATAACTAAGATAAAAAATAATAAAGTATTAACATGTTAAATGTACGTTGTTAGTTTCTTTTTGCTTTTTGTCTATTAGATGAGCATCATGCATGAAAGAAAAATATATAGAGAAAAATTTCAACGCAAACATTACACAAATAATTTTGGGATAAAAATATTTATCAGAAGATAATATAAATCGAAATTTAACAAACACAAACATAAAAATGCACAATTTTACAGACTGAAGCAAATAATGGTTTAGAAACTACAGGCTTCTGTCCAAAAAACAGACAAATGTCTCACTTTTTTTGACAAGGATGCCATCCGAAAACCAAGCGAGCATGGTATGCAGTCATCCTTTGGAGCATGCAAACGAATATCACAAGAACACCTCGAAAAATGTGCGAGCTGCATTCAATTGTCACCTCTGAGAGCTGAATGTCCCATTTAACATAGTAAAAAATCCCATTTTCATGTACGCTATATGCCAAGCTCAAACCTCTTCTCGAAGAAGACTCAGGTTGGCCACTTTAGCATAAGCCAAGAATGATCTGCACAAAATTCACCGGTTCATTGTCTCGAACATTTATCCCTTCACACGCGCTACAGCGTGAAGTGTATCTTGCCCATCCAGTTTGTCACTCGGGGCCTGGAGTTTCATCAGCAGCCCTAGTAAAAAAAGTTTAAAGAAATAAAATAAATGTCATTTAGCTTTGACGAAAACAATTAATATTTTCTTCATGTTCACAGTTCTATGCAACTAAGATGCACACAAATTGATCTTTTCAATTTGTGTCACATGTTGATGAAAACCATACTCTGATTCTAAGACTAAGTCTGATAGTTCTAAGACTAAGTCTGATAGTTCTAAGACTAAGTCTGACAGTTCTAAGACTAAGAGCATTTCAACTTCAAAATTTAAGATCATAATTTATATGGTGTAAAAAGCTACATAGGTCTATGTTTGAATTAGCAGTACAGAAAGGTCAATGACTAGTAAGACTACGGTACATATTTGAATATGAGGTATAATTTCACATTTTCTGTGAAAAAATATTACAATATGACCATGATGACAGGTGATTGACAGAGTGAATTGGATAATTTGATATTTTCGGCCGATGGCACACAAATTCATATATTCGATATTATGGTCAGTAGTTCTTTTCGGCGCTTTATCGATGTATGAAGGTCAGTTTTTTTGGTATCTTACAATCATAAAGCTGAAGGCTTTATGTACAGATTAGAACTGACCTTCATACATCGATGAAGCGCCGAAAGAGCGTTTCAATTCTTATAATTACAATTATAATTACTATTGTGTGTATACTTTAACATTTTACCTTAAAAAGGAGAAATAATTTGGGATTTAGTTTTTTGCAATTCGCGCATCGATACATTGAAGTATGATCCGTAGGCTCCGCCCCTTGCACTGTAGTAGCGTTGTGTACATGGCATTCATTAGACGCTATATTGCGGCATCTTAATAATAGTTTGATTTGCTTTTGTTTTTGCTGATATTTCGTAAGAGCAATTTTAAACAAAATGTTTTATCCTAAATACGTAGCAATAGACGGAAATATTTAAACGCGTTCCAGTTTAGATTGACGACTGAAGGCTAAACGAGTCGAAACTTGTTTCTGATAGTTGCAATTTTGTAAACGCCCACATGCATGTGTGGTTTGAACCACACTGTAAGCGTTAAAAATGTTTAAGCTTTCGGCTTTGTGAAAATTAGATACCAAAAAAACTTACCTTCATAAATCAATTGTAAATTAAACTATTACGCTATTCCGGCCAGATGGTGGTCATTATTTTTATGAACATTTACAAACTTTAAAGAAATATTTAGCCTTTCGTGAAAAATATTACAATCTTCAACATACAATTTATCCTGTTCAAGTCACAAACTTGAATTATTACGTTTAATTTGGTGACCGTAAGTGAAAGTGGACAGACACGTTTTGAGGAAAACTGTGTATATGTTCACGGAAAGTATGAACATCTAGCCCCAATTTCTAAAAAATTCTTAAGTACGTCTTAACAAGATCCTAAGCTCACTATTTTCGTATTTCAATAAAGTGTCCATAAATACTATTGACACGACAAGTTACATTTCGAATAAAAATTTATATATCAGATAATGAGGATAAATAACATTTTGTGTTGTCAAAATCAATTTTAAAACAAGAATTTTGATTCATGAAAGAAGAGACTTAAGCCCGTTATTTTTTTAAGAAATTTCGAGAAACTGGACCTAGGTAATCATATGCAGAAGTATGCCACCATATCATTCAAACCTCATTTGCATTTCCAATTCTTGCTTAACAAAGGAATGAAATGTATAAGTCGCCTTCTGAATGACAAACAACCTGATGTTTTGTTTCCAATGACCGACCATTATGTTAACTGAGACGTGCGCGTGACATTTACATGGTCATCTGTCAGTCGGCCTAATACGGCTACGGAATCCTGTTTACGGAATCCTGTTGCTTGTTTTGCTTTGTACAAGACGACGACGATGCGACAAAGCGACATTTTAATTTCTATAATCTGCAGATCTCGCACTTTAAAAAAAACGTGAACCGTAAGATCTCGCATTTAAAAAAAAAAGTTGACCGTAACGAAATATTTGGACGAAAAGTATCATGCCAAGTTCGCTTGTCTATGAAAATTTCGCAAAGCGGTGATTATCGCCCAAATAACGCATTGTTGCATCAAAAACATCAAAAGCACAGAACGAAATTCCATTGGCGGAAACATAATTCGGTATTTTACCTCTCTGGTTTGACACGCAGTGTTTGTTAACAACATCTTGTTAGTCAGTTAACGTTGATATTCGTTGACATTTACCGATCTGACTTTTAGTTTCGATGCATACACTTCTGTGTCATTGTTTTTGATGATATTATTGCTGTCATGTTTTTGATGTTGTTTCTGTCTTATGGTGATGTTTTTGTTGTGTTTTTAGCGTTGACTGGAATTAATTATAACGTGATATATACCTTTCTTCGTCTTTTCTTATCGTGTTTATTATTCTTGGTGCTGTTATATTTTGGTTGGTTGGTTTGGTGGTGGTGTTATTGTTTCCGATTTAGGACGTGTATATCCACAATATGTTCTGTGTTGTTTATTTAAAAGGAGTTAACAATTTTAATTGAATTAATTAGTCAAGTGTTGTCTTTTTGCATCTATGTATCTTCGGAGATTATGCTATTATGTTTTTACAAGCCTCGTTGTGTTAACCTTTCTTCAACTCGCCGGATAAATTCAAGTTCATAAAGACACTAAATATGGCGCGTCGTGAGAAAACAGGTCTTAATGCATGTGCGTAAAGTGTCGTCCCAGATTAGCCTATGCAGTCCGCACAGGCTAATCCGGGACGGCACTTTCCTTCTACAGTGTATTTATGTTTAGAAGAGACTTCCATGCAACAGAAAATACCACAAAAGCGGACAGCGCCGTCCCAGATTAGCCCGTGCGGACTGCACAGGCTAATCCGGGACGACACTTTACGCACATGCATTAAGACCGGTTTTCTCACGACGCGCCACAAATTAATATTTTCAAATCCACAGTTCTTACATACATGAGTACAGTGTCATTGTTCATTGAGTTGTCCGAAGGTTAAACGTCACAGCATGACCAAGGCACAATGTATTAAAGTGAATTATTGCAGTATGTATTAAATAAAACAGTACTTAGTAACACAATCACATAGTTAACAACGTTATTAATATTATTTATTATTTAATATTATTTAATTGCATCTACGAGTCATCCGTTTACCACTCCATGATTATATGCTATATATTTATGTCATATATTGTTGTTGATGTTGTTTGGTTTTTAACCACTAATAATGTTTATTTTACTTCAGTCAATTCAGCTAATTGCAGCATTATTGACAAACAAATATTTAGTACTCCATTAAACTTTACGGAAAAATAACTGCTTTAAAACGTCATCAAGTAAATGTATTCCAAGAAGAATCCATATTAACGTTGATGGGCGTGTGCTAAATCTACTTTGGTTATTGTCAAACGTTCAATAATTCTTTATCATTGAGTCTTAAAATTTTATATCCAGTAAACTGCTTTAGTTTACAGAATTGTATTTACAACTGTGTTTGTAATCCAGTTGTCAATAAGGCGTCAAAAAGTTGTTTGTTTCCACTAACCTGACCGACCATGTTTTTTTGCCCCGACCATAAACTTTTTTTGCCGTTTGGAAATTTATATTTTATATATTCGCGAATAATATTGAACGTTTAGTTATGAGGGCAGTAACTAGACTGGTATCCGGCCTCTAGACATGTTATTGTAATATTCTGCTGCAACCGCGGAAACAGTCCAGGCAGCAAAGCGAATAATATTGGTTTTGTTTAACCGTGTGTATACAATAGTTGTCGCCCTTTATTACAACTTTGCCATGGTTTGCTCTAGTAAATAAATTGCATTTTGTTCGTCGGCGCATTCGTCCTAAATACTGACAGTAATTGATCATTTGGGCGCACATTTAACAATAACAAGCGTCTATGCCTTAATAAAGTTTGAATGTGTGCAGGTACTTATGAATAATAAATGGCAGAAAGCGTCTATTGATGCAGAACCTGTGTACTTATCTACACGTGATGTTGTGACCATGAACCAAACGAGTGTGTGTTTGTGTAGTTCATTTTTATTGAGTGCACGGGGATTCTCTCCTGTTTGGCCATCGCCCCTAGAAGACTTGTTTGTTGGGTAACGGGGGATAGTGCAAGATACAGAAGACGCACCGTTCCAGAGGCGTACACTGCACATCGGTTTCACGTCTTACGCGAAAAGCGACTGTTAGTAGCTTAGGGTGTGGCGGAGAATTAAACTGCGACCCCTGGATTGTGAAGCCAATGCGTTACCACTATACCACAGAACCGCCTGCAAAAATTGTGAAAACTCTATTGAAACATGTTTTATACCTGGAAATCCTTAGTTTAAACCTATTTATTTCAGCTCGATTGCATCGAAAGCCTTAGGCTTATAGAGACACCCTCGAGTCCGTTTCCTGTGTAGAACCAGTACTTGGTGTCTTTTGGGGAGATCTTGAGAACGCTCCCAGAGTGAGGATCGAACCCGGGACCTCCCGATCGCTAGGCGGACACCATATCCACTACGCCACCGCGACCTTTAATCCTTAAACTTCAAGTATGTTTGTGGCCATTGTGGCTACCCTAGTGCAAGTGTTGAAATCACACTACAGAAGAACTACTAATTTGAACAGTGTCACTATGTGTTTAAAAATGGGGAAAAAAAAACAAGAATAATGCGCCCTCATGGGAAAGGAAATAGGAACTCATGTCAGAAGTGAAGATTGTGAACTTGGAAACTTTGGCGTTGGTTTTCAAATTG
The DNA here is from genome assembly GCA_027627225.1 of Congeria kusceri. Classification (NCBI taxonomy): domain Eukaryota; kingdom Metazoa; phylum Mollusca; class Bivalvia; order Myida; family Dreissenidae; genus Congeria; species Congeria kusceri. The sequence continues at coordinate 48,759,584 of CM051039.1, read as the reverse complement.
TTTTACATAAACTGCCTAAATATCAAGTGTTTCTTTGTTTTATTATTAGTTTTAATAAGTTATAAAATTAAGTCATAACCAATTACTAAAAAAGTTGTTAAAGCGGATGTTGATCTGTGATTGTTGGGTCAGGAAGGAAAAAAAAGTTATGCCTACCTACCTACCATACATTTTGTCCAAGACGTTAGCGGAAACAAACAACTTTTTTGTAGACCTAAAGAGAACAATATGCGTTTAATTTAGAAGTATTTATATATTACTAAGATGTATTATGTACGTGGGGTGGATGTGTTTGCGTGCGAGTGTGTGCGTTTGCGTGTGAGCGTGCGTGTGTGTAAGAACGAGTAAGCGTGTGGGTGTGAGAGAGTGAGCTTATCTCAGGCCCGGCACTTTCAGTTGGGAGAGCGCTGGACTGTCAATCCGGGGATCAGGAGTTCGAACCCCAGCCCGGCCACATAACTTGTTTGGGGATTGGTCGTGAAATTATTTCTACGGACATTCTGCCCCTACCTCTGATTCAAGTAGGGCAGTTGTCAGTTACTCGCATAAATAGGTGCACTCAGTACTGGTAAACCGCTTAAGCCTGCCGTCCACTACAGCCCCGATGCTTTGCGTAAGGGTTGCCGATAAAAATGTGCTTGTTTTGGGAACCTTTCGGAATAAAATGGGCGGAGCTTGGCCACAGTGCTTGTTCGGCATGTATTCGCGGAGTGGTATAAGACAGGTTGCGGTATAAATCCCGAAACCTATCCGAAGTCACCGAATGCAACGCGGAAGAATGCCGCCAGTTCGGAATTATCTCCCGATTGTTGACCGATCGTTTGGAAACGTTGCGGTAACATTGCAGAAAATGCTGAATAGTTGCCAATTTGTTGTGGACAGAATGCTGAACTGTTGCCGATTTGAGGGTCGGACGCCGAACTATAATCTGATTATCAGTTGCTAGCCCGACAATGGATGTTAGGTGCATTCACCTTGCACTTGATGTCATGCTTGCCTTGGCATTGTACCTGACATAGATATCGATTGTGGTTCAAAAAGTATTTGAGGATAACGCCAACAATGTTGGATGACACAATCCAGCTTCCAACGCCTAGCAATCAGACAAAATACACAAGGTTCCGTAACCCTCTTCCTGCTGGTCATAAGCTTGCGATGGCGCTGAGTTTCATGACATCTGTGGACACGTACGCCTCCTTGGTGTATGACTTCTGTACTGCTGTGAAAAGTGTATGTCATTTTATCCCCGAAGTGTCTACTTCCCAGCTTCAGGAGTATAAGGATGAAGTTCTGGCAATTCCAAATACTACAGAGACCTGGCGTGAAATGGCCGCACAATTTGAGAGAAGTGGAACATGCCCCATACGGTTGGCTCTCTCTTGGCATTGCCTACTTTAATAGCCGAAATGAGTAAGCTTCGGCATCCCTTAGAGACTTTTTAATAGTTTTTTTTTCCCATCGTGGGCTTTCAAATATAGGTTTTCGCCTTCAAGCTCAAGACGAAGGTTCATACCTTCGTGAATGTTCAAGGGCAGACTGACTGGTAACTTCACGCCAAATCTCTTCTTCAGGAGCTTGCCATTGACTTGCACCATAATAAGTGTTAAATTAACAAGAACAATGCCGATTTTGTCACTTCGAAAACTATCGGCAAATTGACGGCATCACTTCTGTTGTCGCTCTTTTATAGTTCGGAAAACACGACTCATGCTCGGCGTCCCTTCTGCTGACAGTCGGCTTCTTCAGCGACGATTCGGCATCTGTCATTACATGATCGGCATAGCTTCCGCGTGTATACGCGAACAGAACTCTTCCACTCGTCGTCTATGGAGAGCATTCGACATCGATTCAGCTTCCTTCAGGGACCGCTCTGGGTGGCTAAACAGATTACGAAGCCTTGCAGAAGGCTTTCCGAAGATGCCGAGTCAATGGCGATGGGTTCCCGAACATCCAGAATGGTTGCCGACGGTTTGCCGAAGACCCCGAAGCCGTCCCGAATAAAATAGTCGGCGTCCAAATTTTAATGCCGAAGTTTTTTCGTTCCAGATCAGGCCCCGAAGTGCTAAGAAGGTTCCAGAATCGTTCAGGAATGACGCGGAAGGTTTCCAGAACGTCGCGAAGACATGCCAAAACACCCCGATTTTGCGAAATTTGCTTTCGGGAAACCTTCGGGGGCCTAGTTGACGGCAGGTTTTAGATCGGCTATGTTTGTCCAGGAAAAGTGTGAGTATGTTAACTAACCGTCGTGATATGACTTAAATACTGTTAAAAACGGCAAAAAAATCCAAACAAACAAACATATATAAGTCCATTTGAAATTATGACATAGATGTGACATTGATGTGTAAAATCAAAATGTGTATGGGTGATAATAAATGAAAAAACATTCTCAATAATTAATTGTAATAATTTTATATAAATAGCTTCAAACGGATTTTGGCGTGATTATGTATCAATTAACAACCACAACTCACCTTGAGTATACAAATATATTGCACATTTATTATGATGTATTTATATAAGTATCACATAGACATAGCAGAGTGTGTGACATCGATGTTGTCAACCCGAGGGCAGAATGTCACCCGATGCGAATGCCGAGTGGTGACATTCTGTTTCGAGGGCTGACAATATCAATGTCACACACGCTGCCATATATTTATTTTATTATACCGAACAAAAATTGAGTTAAAAAAGGGTAAACACTTGCTTAATTCTGCCAATCAAGATTGAAAAATGCCTAAATCTTCTTGCATCTTTAAAAAATACTTGCAAACTATTTTTTCTGGCAGTTCACTTTGAAGAAAATCGCATGTTTACACATTGAATCACGACGAGTGAGGCAATATTTTCAAGATGAGGCTAAAAACCTGAGGCAGTTACTTGCCCATATAGGTTAGATACCAGTAATTCCAATTCCCATAGGGTCCCATTATAAAATGGCTAACGTTCCAAACATTTTTCTAGCATTTCCTTTATTTCAGATTGTGCAAGCCTGGTATCAATTTAAAGATCAATCTGTCGTCTTCCAAAATTTGCAATAAAAAAGATATGTCATGTTACTTCTAAGAAAATGTATCTCACTTGAATGCAGGCACCGGTAGAAAACAGGGTTTCGGCAGTCATATTTCGACAAAAGCCCTATACCACAGTAAACACACCCCAAAAGTTTACCTTCCAAGTTAGCCTCCAATGAAATGCGCCAAAATGTTGAAAAACACACGCATTGGATATGAGATATAACAACAAAAGGCATGTCTAAGATTGCTAAATGGCTTTTATGCCAGAAGAGAAGAGGAACTCTTTAGTAATGGGCACTACTTTCGAATGGACCACGGAGGGATACACATTAATTTACTGGTATCTAACCTTAAAGAAAACTCAAAATGTTGCTATCATGAAAAAAAACTCATCTACATCATTATTAACCTACATGTACCACACATGCGAAATTTCAGGTCGATTCGCTAAGTAGAAATGCCTCCACATAGAAATGACACATAATAAGCCATCCGGCTTACGTTTCAGTATTTGGATTGTATGGGGAGCGAGAACTAAAATTCGCACCTAAATCACATAAACCAGTCAACATACCAGTTCATTTAGACTTATTTTAATGCAATGAACAGTAATAAGGTATAAATCGTGTAATATTTGCGTATAACATGATTCGATGTGAGCTGCAAAAGGCGAGTTTCCGTACTTTTTTCATTTTTTTTACCCGAGAAAACAGGTTTCGATTTAAAAATTGTAGATAACGTGTCATTTACGATATTATTCACATTTATTCCCGTGAAAAGTAATACACGCAATAAAATAACACAGTTACATGGTGATTTATGTATAAGTGGACCCTGAAGGGCCGGTCCCTGGTCTTTTTAAAGGTTAGATACCAGTAATTATAATTCCCATAGGGCCCCATTATAAAACGGCAAAATTTCCATGCATTGTTCTAGCATTTCCTTTTTTTCAGATTGTGCAAGCCTGGTATCATTTAAAGATCAATCTGTCCTCTTCCAAAATGTGTAATAAAAAAAGATATGTCATTTTACTTCTAAGAAAATACATCACACTTGAATGCAGGCACCGGTAGAAATTTTCGACAAAAGCCCCATACCACACTAAACACACCCCAAAAGTTTACCTTTCAAGTTTGCCTCTAATGAAATGCGCCAAAATGGTGCAGACACGCATAGGATATTAGAAATAACCACAAAAGGCATGTCTAAGATTGCCAAATCGCTTTTATGCAAGAAGAGAAGATGGACTCTTTAGTAATAGGCACTACTTTCGAATGGACCACGGAGGGATACGCACTGATTTACTGGTATCTAACCTTGTATGATATTCAAAATGGCAGCGCGGTCACATGACCTGACAGTCACTTGCGCTTGGTCACGTGTCAAAAATGTTGAAATGTTTTTGACAATCAAACTACCTCTTTCTCGGGTAATGGGAATTTATCAGACAAAAGTGAGGTATAATAATACATTTTATACGAAATGTGAGTATTTATATGTTTGGAATATTTAGAAATATACTATATCAAAAACATACACAAATATATTTCTGAAACTAAAAGTAAATGGACAATAGCACATTCAGTCGAATATACGATGATCACAGACATTTCAGATTAAAATTGAGTAAAAACAGTGTTTGTTAAGGTCATTGTGCCCTATCATTCGAATTATTAAAACATAGATATATGAATCCCAACGTAATACTATTCCACAATTTCGTCTTATATATGTACAACCATACGGTAAAAAAATTGGGTACTCGATTACAGCCGCACTTTCAAACTTGTCATGTTGTTCTGTACACTGTTTATAAACACTAGGATAAAGTAAAGCCTATACTTTAAACTTATACTAATATATGTACATGTCCACCGCACCAGTAGGCAAAACTTGTCATGTTGTTCTGTACACTGTTTATAAACACTAGGATAAAGTAAAGCCTATACTTTAAACTTATACTAATATATGTACATGTCCACCGCACCAGTAGGCAAAACATGCCATGTTGTTCTGTACACTGTTTATAAACACTAGGATAAAGTAAAGCCTATACTTTAAACTTATACTAATATATGTACATGTCCACCGCACCAGTAGGCAAAACATGCCATGTTGTTCTGTACACTGTTTATAAACACTAGGATAAAGTAAAGCCTATACTTTAAACTTATACTAATATATGTACATGTCCACCGCACCAGTAGGCAAAACTTGTCATGTTGTTCTGTACACTGTTTATAAACACTAGGATAAAGTAAAGCCTATACTTTAAACTTATACTAATATATGTACATGTCCACCGCACCAGTAGGCAAAACATGCCATGTTCGGTGATTAAGTGTCATTTCCTGACACAAACAGATCGGCCTGATACCCACTAGAAACCCGTCCGCGTTAGAGAGGAGTCCGTTGATTACATCGCGGCATATGATTGTCTGTCGCAAGTTCTATTTTACGTAGAGTCGCCCACTGAAGCGCTTTGTGTCGCATGTACAAACGGCTCCAATAAACTCCATACACGCTTCCGTTTTTCTGTCAAAGCATCTGGCTGTCGTTATTTCCGCAAGCAACACTGACTAAAGAAATCTGAACAAAAATGGCGGAAGCGGGTATCGCAGAGACCATAGATGATCGGGTTAATAGCGCAGTTCAGGAAATACGAGCGCAAGAAGAACTTGTACACAGCTCGTCCTTCGTCACTGAGTTCGTCAACAAACTCGTCTTTAACGACACGAGTTGCCATCAGAATCAGATGAGGGAGATAACTCAAGATGTACGCAAGAGAGATTAGAAACATAATGAAGGCTGTTCTTCTCGCCCTTGCTTCCTTCAGACACTGCACCTTTCTTGATGTGTCTGAAGTTTCGTCTGACGTATGAGATCCAAATGACGTCATCCGTCGAATGACATGAGAAATCTGACTACCCATGGAATAAACTCGATTTTTTAATGTCTCTGTGCCCTCGCTTGTATGGACACATTCAGATTTTTCATAGTTATAGTTTGTATCTTTAGACGTCACGCAAACGTCTTCAACACCATCTCTCTCTTTAGCATATGTCTCCTTATCAATTTCATCTTTCTTAGATCGATTCACGTCGACATGTTCTTCTTTCTCGGAACTTGTGTAAGAAACCTCCCCGTCCCTTGCCCACGAATTATCCGTGCTTTTCTCAGAGTTATGTCTTCTACTTCTATTCTGCTTTTTCATTTCATTATTTTTCTTCGCAATTACATCTTCGTGACTGTTTCTTCCGGGATCTATTTGTCCGGCAATGACTGCGCCATTCTCCACACAAATTGATGACGTCATCGGAATGGACATACTTCTCGCTGTCATTAGTCTCATCTTTTTCGATTGTTTTCTAATCTTACATCCTATCAGACAATACAGAACGGACATTGTCACAATTCCAGCTATGAAAAGAACGCTGAACATGGCTGTGTTGATAAACGGAACTGACGATTCCACCATTCCATCGGCTGTGGAACATTCTGACCCAAACACTGTCTCGTCTAAAATATCCTGCGTCACCTTAAACGTTTTCTTTCCGTACACAAATATCGCTGGCAACGCGACTACAACCCCAAAAACCGCAGACAATATACATAACAATTTCGCCATACGGGGAGTAATTTGCTTCTTCAACGGTTTACACACCTTCCTGAATCTGTCCACAGCGATAAAGAACAGGATAAAGGAAGACGTGCACGTGCCAAACGTGTTGAAGAACCTCGAACCCTTGCACAGCAATACGTGTTCAAACGTGTACTGTTCCATCAGCAACGTAATCTCGAACGGTATTCCGATACAGCACGAGAACATGTCAATCGCGCTTACGCTGATGATGAAGATTTTTGCATTTGAGAGTTTGTATTTCGTGCGGTAAATGTGGATAACCAAGGCGTTCCCAAGCAGACCTAGGCCAGCAATCAAGCCTAGGAAAATTGCCGTCGGTATCAACCGCTGCTGCTCTGCGGAGTTCATGTCGAAAAGAAGATCTGATGACGCCATCAGTCGCTGCGTGACGTTGCTTCCGTTTTCCATGTTCGCGTCAACCCGTTCTTCTGAAATAGAGAAAATATATGTATGCATCGGCCTAGAATCATTATCGAATTTTTTATTTAAATTAATTATGTGCGATATAATGTTCCGTTCCTTCAACAACTTTCACCCAAACAAAATATATGTTATAATAAGGTTTAATATTGATAACAATGTATAACATTGTTTATATCATTGACATTCGCCCAAACAAAACCATAGTCAAAATAGAAAAAAAGTTAAATGAGGCCTGTCGTGGGAAACCCGGACATAATGCAAATGCGTTAAGTGTCGTCCCGGATCCAGGACGGAACATTCCGCCTACAGTGGATCCATGTTTAGAAGCGACTTCCTTGAAACAGAAAATACCATAAAAGCGGAAAGTGTCGTCCTGTATTAGCCTGTGCGAACTGCACAGGCTGATTCGAGACGACACTTAATGCATGTGCGTTACGCCCGGGTTTCCCACGACATTAAGGTTACCTCGCTACTAATGATCATGGTTTTTGCCTCTGCTCAGTTGTGTATTAAATCATGAACTAGTCTTTATGACCATTTTTGCGTTTAATATTAAGAAACACCTCGAAAAGGTAAATAAAATACGTGTATTCTTTAAGGCATTAACAAAATATAAACGAAATATAGAAACATGACACAAATAAATGTTTAATGGAATAATTACGCAAGCATTCTGTAATAGCAAAAGTGGTGTAATGCTGGTTTGCAAAAGTATATCAATACCGGTGACATTCATTCAACAGTGGATATCATACAGAAATTCATGAAACGTACATAGAATAAAGAGTGGATATCTGGTGATTTGTGAAACATGTATTGTATGCGTAGATATAGTTTGTTCAAGACAAATACTTAAATGCATGAGCCAATAAAACAATACTAAAAGCAAATTAGAATGGCATTTACAAACTACATGTACAAAGGATCATTCAATAAATAAATTTAAAATATACCAAAAAAGGACAACTGTGTCATAACAAGAATGAAATAAGTATTGGTGAAACTACTATATTTATTTATTTTAAGAATTAAGCACAAATAACAAATGCGCAGATAAAACTGGCGCGGAAAATCCAGCTGTTATGCTTGACAATGTTCTCGATATCCAGCTGTTATGCTTGACAATGTTCTCGATATCCAGCTGTTATGCTTGACAATGTTCTCGATATCCAGCTGTTATGCTTGACAATGTTCTCGATATCCAGCTGTTATGCCTGACAATGTTCTCGATATCCAGCTGTTATGCTTGACAATGTTCTCGATATCCAGCTGTTATGCTTGACAATGTTCTCGATATCCAGCTGTTATGCTTGACAATGTTCTCGATATCCAGCTGTTATGCTTGACAATGTTCTCGATATCCAGCTGTTATGCTTGACAATGTTCTCGATATCCAGCTGTTATGCTTGACAATGTTCTCGATATCCAGCTGTTATGCTTGACAATGTTCTCGATATCCAGATGTTATGCTTGACAATGTTCTCGATATCCAGCTGTTATGCTTGACAATGTTCTCGATATCCAGCTGTTATGCTTGACAATGTTCTCGATATCCAGCTGTTATGCCTGACAATGTTCTCGATATCCAGCTGTTATGCTCGTCAATGTTCTCGATAATGATATAAAGGAGTCCGATTTGAAAAAAACAACGTCGTTCTCAAGTTGAAAAAAAACAACAGGCACAGCCAATGGGTCAGATAAAATAGGCGTTTCGTCGAAAAACCTGGCTTACCGGTAATACATGCGCGTAAAGTGTCGTACCGGATTAGCACGTGCAGTTCATCGAAACAGAAAATACCACAAAAGCATAAAGTGCCGTCTGGGACGACGCTTTAAGCACACATGCAATAAGCCAGTTTTTCCTACGAAACGCCTCATTTGTATTTCAATTTACGACAATAAAGGTAAAACTACGGGCTGGTTACCTTATTTAGTTGTCTATTGACACGTATTTTTACTGATATTAATCATGAGCGACTTACGTCAATAGCTCGTTGATAAATAACCGGGCACGTTACACGAAAAATTACGGTTCACTGGACAACATACTTACGTTACGATATGAGTATTGAAAACTTAAAGGACACAATTTATGGTATTGAGTGATGTAGTCAGATATTAAGTATCGTCACGGTAGCGTTTTATCCGGGCCCTTTTTGCGCGGCCCGGCGCCAAGCCCCTTTTTTCGAAGGCAAAAGCCGCCACTCGCCCTAATCGATAACGATCTTAGTCGCGTATTGACCATTGTATCGGCCCTATGTCAGCGAAAAGGGTACCCACTGTTTTATGTAATTATCGCTCTGACTGTGCTCGATTTATTGCCGACACATGTTTCTAAGCGATTTGAATTAAGCGATTACTGTACTAATTATTGTAAGCTTGATTCTTGGACCTGATTCTTAAACCGACCAAAGTGGTGACATTAAGGTCTAATTGATAGTGCGTATACGATTAACTTAATGATACATAACGTAAACTCTAAATTTGACAAATCCCCATCTCACTATCCGTGTTCGTTACGGATTCATTTTTTTAATTAATACGATTCATTATTTCAATTGACAAATACTTTGAGCACTGCGAAAATGTAAAATTACAAATACAAATAACTTCGGTCGGTTTCTCTGCCTAGAGACTTGAGTTATGAACGGGAACCACGTTGTATATTGGTATGCGTGTCCAATATGACTTACCTGTCAACACCTTTTGGGCCCCAAATGTCAAAAAAAAATACTAGCCCCTACTAAATATTCCCGGACGTGTCATTTAAGATGGCCTCACACAGAAGTTTTCATTACAGATTCTATTTCATTTTCATACTTTCCCAATTAAAACCTTACATACGTAGAGCAGTTCTGATCAGTGCATTGGACATACAGTATATTATCTGTTTTTGTACTTGTGTGTTAAATCGTCGGACACTAATTTGTGAAACTGTTTTTTTGATTAACTTGTTGCTTATATTTGTTAAGACGGAAAATGCCGTCGTGCAAACGGACGTTGGCACAAATTCGAAAGGAGAGTGTAAAAGTGGCAAAAAATACCATTAGTTTATTAAAATGTGTGCAGAGGACAGACGGAACTGAAAGGTAATTATATATTTACTACGAATCTTTAGGTTTGTTAATTTAAAGTATCGATCTATAATATACTAAGAAAAAATATAATTATGTGATCCACAGAATTTGCTTCCCAAATTTCTCCGTACACTTACGTTATATAAAGAGAATGACATACAATAAACGCGTTCGTCAGATCTACAACATAAAATATGTTTTTGTCGTTAGTTTAATCCGTGTGAATATTGAATATTGCGTGTGCCAAAACTTGTATTTGGTACAAGAGTGTGCTAACATGCCTTTATATGTTTTATTTTGTTAATTTAAAATTTGTATATATATATATATATATGATGCCCATAGCCAACACACTGACACACATGTGCCCTTTTAAAAGAACACAGCGCGCTAAAATGCCCTTTTTGAATATATTGCGCCATGCTCCTCTGCCTTCCTGGATAAAACACTATAATGTGTTAAGTTGTTTAATATGTTCTTTTGTTGTTGTTGATGTTTGTGGAAAAGATATACGTCAAATTTATTATTTTTCTCCCGTGCTTTTTTTCTATGTACCACAGTGATTAAGACTATTAAAAGTCAATATACTAGACGAATTAAGACTATTATAAGTCAATATACTAGACGGATTAAGACTATTATAAGTCAATATACTAGACGAATTAAGACTATTATAAGTCAATATAATAGACGAATTAAGACTATTATAAGTCAATATACTAGACGAATTAAGACTATTATATGTCAATATACTAGACGAATTAAGACTATTAACAGTCAATATACTAGACGAATTAAGACTATTATAAGTCAATATAATAGACGAATTAAGACTATTATAAGTCAATATACTAGACGAATTAAGACTATTATAAGTCAATATACTAGACGAATTAAGACTATTATAAGTCAATATACTAGACGAATTAAGACTATTATAAGTCAATATACTAGACGGATTAAGACTATTATAAGTCAATATACTAGACGAATTAAGACTATTATAAGTCAATATAATAGACGAATTAAGACTATTATAAGTCAATATACTAGACGAATTAAGACTATTATATGTCAATATTCTAGACGAATTAAGACTATTAACAGTCAATATACTAGACGAATTAAGACTATTATAAGTCAATATAATAGACGAATTAAGACTATTATAAGTCAATATACTAGACGAATTAAGACTATTATATGTCAATATACTAGACGAATTAAGACTATTAACAGTCAATATACTAGACGAATTAAGACTTTGATATGCATCTATATAAAATGATACTGTTATGTGCAGATGACACATAGCACTGAAAATGAGCAATTAGTTTTGATAGTGAGTTTCTATAGTCATTGTGATGTATGGATATTATCTGAAACCGTTGGCAATTAGTAAGACGCAGATAAGAATGTGCATTCAGCTTCTTGATACTTGATTATTTACACGTTCTTTTTCAATTCTCGACTTATTTCACTGTTTTTTTTTCTGGAAATTGATATTGACATGCGTTATTAGGCGCACGCTAATTGTGCGGCACAAACATATATTCTTAAATTTGTGTTATGGAAACCGAAACGTGAGCTGTCGCCTCGTTTGGCGATATTTCCATGTTTCTATGACTAATTTACTTCAACGTGTAAAACAAAATGTGTTGATGTATTTTAACATAAGAGGGAAGCTTTTACTGTATTAATATCAATTATAAATAACATTACAAACGATTTTTAATATTTGTCTTCTTACTGCCTTTGAAAATAATCTTCAATTATGACTTAAAAGCAGTAGTCCAGAAATATGTAAATAAAAGAAATCTTTGTAATTTTTGTTTCTGATGGACATCTTACCGATCGAAATACAAAAACACCGCCTTGAAATCGGTAAAATAGTAACGTATTGGTAACTTTTTATCGTGTAGTTATCTGTATGCGATAGCAGGTGATGCCTCTGTGATGAGTGTGTATATTCCGTTCGTACCAATCGATTTCGAACATAGACATTATAAAATGACTTTCGTAAAAAACGAAACAGTTTTTAGTCGAATAAACGTCATTAACGTTCATTAGAACTAATGCCAATTTAAGATGTATTGCGGCTTTAAAATATTGATTTTATTTTGAGCTGTATTATGTTTCAAAATGTCTTGGTCACTTAATTTGCATTGTGATTGTGTCGTGTAACGATACACGTTGTTAAATATTGACATGTAACAGTAGTGTATAATAAAAAATGTATGCATTTATACGATGTACGTACGCATAAGTCTTAATCAACTGTCTGTTCTGTTCGGTTCTGTTTATATATTGAACATTTATTCACTTAAAGGGACTTTTTCAACGAAAAATTGGCTTCCTATTGCACTATAAATGATAGTATTTGAAATAATTTGAATAAAAAGTCGATATTCTACCGAAACCAACACATTTTCTTTTTTATGCTTTCTACTTTTTTTTTCATTTTAATTGCTGTCTAAGTGGGTTTTATTTGGAAAATATCGCGGGACTCGTTTGACAATTTTGAGTCCGGCATCGTTGACGGTTCGTTTCATTTACTGTTTTGAATCGGGAACCAGTATGAAACAGTGCAAATAATCAGAGTGGTAAATTCAGTGTTTTAAACAGTGAATTATCAATTTTATTTCACTCATATTTCCCTATAAATTACTGGAAAGCATACAATAAAATTCATTATCTGAACATTCATTAACTAGAATAGTGGCAGTATTGGATGTATTGCTATGAATGACAATAGTAATTAATTGCTGTAGTTAATGGATGTAGTGTAATCAGTAAACAACATATACTGATAATGCATATATCGTTTCTGATGACATAAACATGTCCAACATATCATACTTAAAGCAGCTTTCATCAAATGGGCGTAACAAGGCCCACGCGTGTACGAACATTCGTAACTGCAATCGAAAAACGTGCACATTCCGATACATATATACGACCAATAAGGATGTACGTGCGACAGCAGAAATATCCGAATTGTAATGTTTTATCTGAATGCAACCCGTGTTGTTTAAACTTACGTGTTGATTAAATTGTTCACGATTTTTGGGGGCACAGGCACGTCCCCTAACCTCGCACTTTTACCGTATTTTTCAAAAATTTCGGACTACATATAGGTACGCTATGACCAACATATACAACCCAAAATCGAGCCTTTTGTCATTTCATCTGAGAGCACTAGTACTGCATATCGCTGGATATTCATTTTTCATGAATTTAAGTTTCGCTGGCTATATAATTTTCAAAGAATAAATTCGATATGTCGGTATGATGGTGTTTAGTTGTAGCAAATATTTGCGGTCTATAACCAACGTTATTCTATAACATCGATTACCAAGTCTTTGACGACAATGCGTGTACTATGAGAAAGACGCTAATAGTATCCAGTATCATTTAAGACTGACACTCCATCTTCTAAACCCAGCAACACACCAAAATAAAAACGAGTTTTTTTTAAACAACATTATTAATATGTATTTATTTTTCCCCCCCCCCCCCACATGTATACAACAACTGAAACTTATGACATCTATTATAGATCCATTTCTGACCACTATACTTAAATTAACAATCGTAACTGCATCCAACAGGAGGGGAATTAATATAAGCGTCATGTCGACACCGTTTTCCATTCCTTAGCACACTTATTATATACATGTATATGTTTTTGTATAAAGTATCACAATATGATTCCATGTTTGCATGAATTATTGACTAGCTTGAACTAATTTTTAAACCAACATCGAACTAGAAAGCCCCCAAAGAGTGCCGACCACCGCCAAGGAAGTTCAGCCCCATTCGTTGTGAACCCAACTGATAGAGCACAATATGTCCAAATAATGCTGAATCCTTTAAAACTATCTGTATCTCAACAGTGATCCGGATCACCACCAAAGTCTTATCATTTCTTCATAGACCCTTTCCAGTTTTCCCGGAAAATTCTTACATTCAAAACATTTTTCGTAATGTTCCTAACAACCAGACAAAGCCACAGAAGAAAACAATAGTAAAGAAACATAACTTCCTTGGCGGAGGTAACAATGGGTAAATAATGAAGGCATGTCGTGGGAAACCCGGGCTTAATGCATGTGTTGCAGTGCGCACAGGCTAATCCGGGACGACACTTTCCGCATACAGTATGACTACGTTTAGAAGAGACTACTTTGAAACATAAAATACCATAAAGCGGAAAGTGTCGTCGTAGATAAGCCTGTGCGGACATGCATTAAGCCCGGGTTTCCCACGACACACCTCATATATATTATTATAGCTACTCTGTATGGTTTACCTTTTAAGCACCGATTAGCCACTACTGAAAAAGGCCACTGCAAATGCCAATAATAGCACTGATAAAGGCATCGATTTTTACTGATACTTGTTCACAATGGATTACACGAATAGCACTGATAAACCCACCGATTTGTACTGATACTTGTTCGCCAATGAATTATACGAATAACACTGATAAGCCCACGCATTTGTACTTAAACTTGTTCAAAATGGATTACACAAATAGAGCTGTCAAAGGAACAAGTCTTTCTGAAAACAGATTCTATCAAAATTAAAGAGACAATGTCAACGACATAGTGATCTCCTTCAGCATTTTTTTTCTGTTTTAGAAATGAGGAATACAAAGGTGTGTGCAGTGAATAAATGTTTACTTGTTTGTTTGGATTTTTCGCCGTTTAACAGTATTTTAGTCATATCAAGGCGGTCAGTTAACCTACTCACACTTTTCCTGCGCAAGCTTAGCCGATCTAAGCGGTTCTATGCCAGTAACTGACAACTGCCCTATTTGAATCAGAGGTAGTTTGAGAATGGCTGTAGAAATAATGACCAATACCCATACAAGTTACACATGTATGTGCAATAAATACAGTATCAACAAGTAATCATACTATGAGAATTTTGATAAAACAAAATTAACAACAAATACTTTAACAAATAAAACCCATAGTGGATATCGAACACACGGAGACGGAGCCGTAAGAGCAAAAGACAATTAACAAGGCTCTGTAGTACCCTAATTTTTACAAATCATAGCTTTCACATCTGTGAGAAATAGGATCTTATTCTTTTCCCAATATATGTACATTACGATATGCCATATACATGCATTTAAATTTCAGATATTTTATTTCAGATGCACCCTTGGGACTCTTTTCGAAGCCATAGTCCCTTTAAATGCGCACTTACTGATATACAAATAAACACATCGAAAAGTGGATGACTAAATAATGTCCCATAACATTTAACATAGACTTTGAGACATGCTCACTTATGTTCATAAGACTTAAATGTTTGTGTAAATTGAACCAAATATCGAGAAGAGTGGAGATTAAAGTGCGATATACGAAGTAGTTTTGTATTACTTAACATTATGTATCACATCACTGGTCGCGCATTGACAAAATAAATTGTTAGTATTATTATTATTATCATTATATTATTATCCATATTAATATAGCACTCTTTGCTTATATAAAATACGTTCAAAGTAAAATATATAACGTATATACATTCTCATACATACAACTGAAAGGAACAATATGTGTATTAACACTGAGATATGAAGTGGTAAAACATAAAACAACATATGAGACGCGTCGTGAGAAAACCGGACTTAATGCATGTGCTTAAAGTGTCGTCCCGGATTAGCCTGTGCAGTCCGCATAGGCTAATCCAGAACGGCACTTTCCGCTTGCATGGTATTTTCTGTTTCAAGGAAGTCTCTTCTAACCATAAATCCACTTTAGGCGGAAAGTGTCATCCCGGATTAGCCTGTGCGGACTGCACAGGCTAATCTGGGATGACACTTTACGCACACGCATTAAGTCCGGTTTTCCCACGACGCGCCTCATATACATTTTGTTTAATTCCTTGAAAAGCTTCCAGGATCCTGAAGGTGATTCGGAATTCGCCAAATTATATTCATTTGTTCAGGGCTCATATCCACAAAGCTCCTTAGTGAAAACTTAAGTTAATTTCTTCAAATCATATCCACAAAGCTCCTTAGTGAAAACTTAAGTTAATTTCTTCAAACCATAAAACTCCTTACGTCTGTGGCTGGTTTATCTAAAGTTTATTTTGTCTCAAATGGTTTTAATATGGTATATAATCAACAGATGATTCATATTTTACCATACTTCAAATGTATCATATTGATTTTCACGAGGAAAATTGTATTTGAATTTTTCCCTGAAAGATGACTTAGGTTAACATTAGCCTAAGGATCTTTGTGGATATGGCCCCAGGGGCCCATATCCAACATGCTCAGAAAAGATCATGCAAATCCGTTTATATATTGTTTGCGTTATTTTGCGAACAAACAAACAGACAAACAGATGAAAACAAATCAGTGGTAGCAAAAATATAACTTCTTTGGCGGTGGTAAAACTGCGCATACGCTTCCCCGCGGCCCCTAAATAGCTAAATTGTAAGCCCGGATTCCGTGTAGTGGACTGGGGTCGTATTCCAGAAACATCTTAAACGAAATCTTATCCTTAGCCTTAAAATCTTCATTTTTGTTAAGCATTTTATTCCATGTTTGCATGAAATTCTGCTAAATGTTTTCTAATTTTCTGCTTATAACAAACTAATTTTAACTTCAATGTAATGGGATTCATTAAATTACATGTAGTTTTAAAAATATTACCTAACACAAACTGGAACTTAAGTGACAATACTTTAAGATAAACTTAAGATGCTTTTGGAATATGGCCCCTGGTGTTTATATTAAAGAATCTTAGTCGAAAAATAAGAAAAAAAATCCTAAAATTCTGAATGCGTTGTTAAAAGATTTGGACACAGAATTTGCAAAATATTTTAGTGTATTAATATTTATTATAAGTCATGCCCATGTTGCACAGCCTTGTGTTTCAAACATAAATTATAGTTTTTACTGTTTTTCAACTTAAGTTTAGAATGGCTTCAGAATTTTTATAAATACGGGCCCTGTAATATATTGTCTTCAGATGCTATAATATGTTTAAAGTGGCTGCCCAGTTGCGACTGAATAAAACTGACATTGGCAAAAGGGGGAGGGCAAAGAAAGGGGGGGGACAAAGACAGTTATTGGCAAAAGGAGGGGGGGGGGGCAAGGAAAGTGATTGGCAAAAGGAGGGGGGGCAAGGAAAGTGATTTTGTAGCAGATAAAACTGACATAGGCAAAAGGGGGGGGGGGTTATTTTATAGCAGATAAAACTGACATTGGCAAAAGGGTGGGGGGCAAGGAAAGTGATTTTATAGCAGGTATATTGTTTACAAAGTAATTATAGTAACTAAATAATAAATCAGCTCAAATAGAATTTTCTCAACGTTCAATTGAACGAACTCTTGTTATTGGCAGGTTAAAGGAACCAAATAGTGTAATAACCCATGTAGAACGTTTAACAGTCACGTGATTATTATTATTAACAGTCACGTGATAACTATTTATTAATGCATTTAAATATTAGAATTATTTCGCTTAATAGTGTTTGTTGAGCAACCTGTCAGAACAATATGTCGCTTTAAACTGCAACATATCAATTGAGCACTCCATTTCTTGAAAACAGATTGACCGAAAATCGCATCAGGCAACGACAAACATGAACTTAAAGTAACTGGATAATTAAACCAGCAGCATAAGCGCCTGTTATACTTTACTCCATTGCTCTCCGTCTGTCAAGTGCTGGCAATCGTATAACAATGGGTGGCAATTATTACAACTCGAGTATAAGGCGACCTCATCAATTTTGTTTTGATGATGACTAAGTTCTTAAGAGGGACTAGTGTAAACGATACATCGCCCCACTTAGGCGTAAAAAAATATGTTTGTTTCAGGTAACCCGACCTACCCTAAAAAATGCCCCGATCCTAGAACATTTTATTGGGTTTGTCAGATTGATTTTTGGTTTATTTACATTTTTCAATAATTAAATGTGTTTTTGGATAAATAAGTGTTTTGTTTTGATAGTATCCACTTATAAACAATGTTTAAGGATATTACTGATACGTTTTGAATATTTATTCAGTTTTAGAATCTTCAAGTTGACCATTTACCCCAAAAAAAATCCCGACCTACCTACCTTAATTTTTTGGGGCATGTTACCTGAAACAAACATAATTCTTTACGCCTTAGAAGTGGATTTAGTGCCCCAATCCTTTGCTTCACTCTTTAACATTGTGGACTCATAGCTCTTGGCGTTTCAGCACTCGCTAAATATATAACAAATAGAACTCTTATCAAAATAGAAGACTGCAAGTTCATGCATTTACCAAATTAACGCAATATTGTGTCCAAAAAACATTGGTTCAGACATGAACAGTGTAAACTTATTGCTCCAGTTAGATGAAGACATGAACAGTGTAAACTTATTGCTCCAGTTAGATGAAGACATGAACAGTGTAAACTTATTGCTCCAGTTGGATGAAGACATGAACAGTGTAAACTTATTGCTCCAGTTGGATGAAGACATGAACAGTGTAAACTTATTGCTGCAGTTAGATGAAGACGTAGAAGCTGTAAATGTACAGCAAATTGATCTCTTACCAACATACAAAGTATGCGGCGCTCATGCATATATCAAATTTACGTAATATTTGGCTTAAAAACCTTGTTTTAGACTTAAACATTGTAGACCTATTGCTCTCTTCGTTTAAAGACTTAGTAAATTGTAAATGTACAGCAAACTGGACTCTTTAATATCCAAATATAAAGTATGAAAATATATTCATAATATTATACCAAGTTAACATAATATGGGGCCAAAAACTTTATTTCAGACTTCAACATTGTGGACTTTCTGCATTCTTCGTATTAAGACCTAGTAAATATAAATGTATAGCAAATTGAACTCTTATCCAAATAAAACGTATGCGAATTCATGCACAAACCAAATAAACTCAATATTGGACCTAAAAATCTTGTTTCAGACTTAACATTCTGGGCTGGTATTTATAAAGAATCTTAGTTGAAAATTAACAAAAATCTTAAAATTCTCAAATTTGAGTATTGGATTTTCTGACAAAGTAATGCATTTCCGGAAGATTTTGACACATTATTTTCAATACAATTTAAAGTGTATTAATATCTAGCATTAGTCATGCAAATGTTCCAAAGCATAGTGTTTTAAACACAAATTCTAGTTGACTTACGTTCAACTTAAGTTAAGAATGGCTTAAGAATCTTTATAAATATGGGCCCTGGAGCCCTATTCCAGAAACATCTAAAGCTATCCTTAAAATATGTTCACTTAAGTTCCAATTTTTATAAGGTAATATTTTTAACTACACATAAATTGATTAATATTTTTCCGAAAACAACCTAAATAATAATTAATGATAAGTTGATAACTAGTGACCACTAACAAGAATTTTATATACAAACTGAATGCAATGCTATAAAAAATGATGATTTTAAGGCTAAGGACACGATTTTACTTGGATGTTTTTGGAATATGACTCCAGTCCTTTCCATACAATTTGCAAGTTATAATAATAGAAATAAACATACAGTTTTTGAATTAATACATACAACAAGTAAACGCATGTGTACATACAGGGTGCACAAGTAATAGTTGTAGCACAATTTTACCGAAATAAGTAAGTTATTTAACGAGCCCGCAGGGCGAGATTAAATAATTAACATATTGAGGTCAAAGGATGCTACAAGTGTTTTTTACCGTATTTACCAACCACATCACAACTTTCTACGATGCCAATCCCAATAGGCAGATCCTAGACGTCACGTGATGTCATTTCCAAATTTAGCGCTGTCGCAATGTGTCCACTCCTTCAGTGCATTAAGTAGCGTGCGTATAAATTGCAACTACATGTCAATATACTGCACGCTACTCATTGCACGGTAAGCGTGCATATAAGACTCCGCCCACCATTTACCGATCTGATATCACAGTTATTAAATACCGCAAAACAATGAAATTTCTCCGAAATATGGTATAAGTACTGTATACTAGTTAATGAACCAAACTGTAGAGGATGCATTAATGGCTCGACAAATTACCAAGGAATAACAATGGGCACTTCAAGGTTAAGTGAATCGCATTATTAGAAAAGAGTGTCTCAATTGATTTATTGTAACATGTTTGTAAACATAATAATTTCAAGAACAGATGTGCGTAATAACATAATTCATTTAAAGGGGCAATAAAATTACTGTATTTGAAATACAGTGAAACCGGTAAGCATCGACACTCAGTGGTTCCGAAAGAAATTACGGATAATACAGGTTGTCGGATATACAAGTTTTCATATGATTCGTTTTAAGAAGTATAATAAAGCATGCTAATGACATTACTGACTATAATTTCAGCTATTTAAAAAAACGTATATAGCTCTAGATATATGTTTGAGAAATAATCTTAGCGTTGTTTATAAGCTAATAAACAACGATTTGGAGTTCAGATGCGTAGGAATTAAACCACGAGGGCGTTAGCCAGAGTGATTTAATATATTCGCATCTGAACGACAAACAGTTGTTTATCTCCCATTAAAAAACGCTAAATCGAAGATTATTTCGATTCAAACATGATCTGACGTTTTACTACATGTATGCATTTTTATCTTCCGGCGCAAACGCTCGAACGCGCATCACCGCTGCTACACGTGACGTTTTTCAATGAGTCTAACTCATAATGACGTCACTTTCTTTGACAAAAACTGAACCTATGACGTTATAATCAGAACTACTTTTTGCGTTGTTTATAGGTGGTTTTACAACGATAATTCTTTCCTTTGTCTATATAATAATCTTGGCATGTCAGGATAGAATAATAATTCAATACTATTTTAGGATAAGATAGTATTCAGTTTCAGATAATGAGCAATAATAAAAAGATAATTATGAAATAAATCGATTACGATTTTGATTATATTAATACACATAAACGAAAGATAATATTTCAAATATATCCGCTTTCGGTTGGATGTGTATTCAAAGCTTGTATAATACTAATACAATAAGTATACATCATGAAAGAATGTTTTTGCATTTTCGTCTCTATCGATCAATTCTTCACACGATACACATTTCATAACATCAGCGTAAGATTAATTTTATTGCATGAATAAGCAAAGCAAATCAGTTTACCGAGCAGCTCGGAAAGTAGTATGTGTCTATAGTATACATTTCTGTAATGTAAAATACGAATTTACAATGAAATATATTCGAAATAAACATTTTAAGCAACTCGACGAAAGCACATTTAGAAGTTACATGTAGAAAACGACGGTGTTCATGTAATTAAAGTGTTAATTGGGTTACGGGGTATAGTTAAAGATACAGGAGACGCTCCATTCCCGAGGCGACTCTGGGTCTTTTAGTGCCCGGTGTGAAGCACCTAGTACACTGCACCTCGGTTGAACGTCTCATGCGAAAGACGAGTTAGTAGGTTAGGGTGTAGCAGGGGCAAGAACCTGCGACCCCTGGGTTGTGAAGCCTGTGCGTTAAGACAATGGACCACGGATCCGCCATGCCCCAATGCCCCCTGCTGGACTCTTGTATCTGAACGCAAAGTTCGTGACTAATATGGTAAGATGTCAGTCTGGCAATTCTGGGACCGCGAGTTCGAATCCAATATCAACACCAGTTCATTTTCATGAACAACGGCACAATAAGCGGTTTTACACAGAAAACGGACTAAATGGGTTTTTATGTCATAGGTTTGGAAAACAATCAATTGTATCACACTTAAAAATACAGCTAGCAGCCAATGGAGATGTGGTTAAAATAGGTAAACTGTTATTTATTTATGTATTTGTTTTATTTTTTAATATTGTTTATTAATTCCATTGATTTCGTGTTATTTTACTGATATAATTTTAATCATGCATTAATATATACATGCATATCACAACAACAACAAAAAACCATTGTAATGTTATTCTAGGAATGGTCCGTTTCGGACAGATCAAATTTATATGCGCTATGTATTTGTCAATAAAAACGTTTGATGAGATACATTTCCCATACAGAGACATAAATAGTAAGATAAGTGGGTCTATGAAATTCACGGTACATGTATACGAGAAAGTATGGGAAATACTGAATTCTTATTTCAAACAATGGACAGAAGTGGTCGAATAAAAGAGAAAACGTGACGTGACCATAGAATGTGATAATATTTATAATGATGGTGGTTGTGATGATGATGATGATGATGATGATGATAATTATGATAATGATAATGATGATGATTATGATGATAATTATGATTAAGATGATGATCATTATCATGAAGATGAGTATGATGATGATGATTATGATGATTATGATCATCCTGATGATCATGATGATGATCATGATGAACATGTTGAAGATAATATTGAGAGATAATTATGATGCAATAATGATGAGAGACATGTTACTGATGCTGCTGCTGGTCTTGCTGCTGCTGCTGCTGATGATGATGATGATGTTAGTGATGATGGTGGTGTTTTTGTTTACAAATAACATACAGTATATATATATCTACCAAACAAAATGTCACTAAAAGACACAAACTTAACTCGTAATATCTGTTTCAGTTGTCCGTTGCTATTACCTAATTTTATGTAATGTTACATATAATATGCAGCAATTTAAAGTGACATTTTGGTACAGATGGAAAGGGCACATTGTTCTTTCTGGGCTTCTAGACAAGTTCTAGAACATGTCAACCGAAACTTTTGCAAATGCTATTTGTAATACATTGTATTGGACGCAAATGACATGTACACAATATTTATTATAATCAGACAAGAATGAAATGTATTTCTAAGAAACATTTTTAAAGATTACATGCCAAAATACAAATTATTTAATATAATCGCATAGGAGTACTAGTATCAGGTATTTCCAAGAAACATTTTTAAAGTTGTATATAATGGGGCAGTCCGCACATGCTAATCCGGGTTCTTACAGTTCCGTACATGTTCGATTCGAAAATTTGGAAAATACATAACGTATATGTAACACGGTGTCTATAATTATGATGTTACAACAGACCTACAGACACATACACCCAACAAAAGTTATAACTCACCAACTGGTTATTGTTGTATTTTCTTTATTTTATATAATAAGCATTTCAGCTGCGGCATGGTAAACCCGAAATTCTTTTTTCCAATATTTTGGTATGAGGACATGCGTGTATCATTCAAATAATCTTTGCGACATTTCAAGCAAAATTCTTGGCCCTGTTTTATCAAAGATCTTACGACAAGTGTAAGCTACAACTGATTTTTGTAGTTAAAAACAATAGACATTTATGATCAGTATGTTCCTGAAATAAGGAACATGTGAAAGATACCAAGGAAATGAATAAAATTCTATGCCAACATACTGGCTAGAAATTTTAATATCGTCTGCGCAACTGAAAACTCCAAAAACAATGTATATGCGCGAACTCTACGGTATTTGTAGATTACACACAACTTATTTGTTTATATATTCTTTAATTTAGTGTTTAGTTAAAGACGTTTGTAGATCTAAGTTTTTCCATCTTATGTCCAGATATTTAGTTACTTTCGTCTGCAAAATTTCAAAATGAACTATATGCATAAAAAAAGCTATATACACACATAACCAACTTTCACGCAGACGATTTATCTTGACTTGTACCATAAAGGCCCAAAGTAAAATTATAAAAGTCGGTCAATTTATAGGTTAAAGTTTATTTTGTGTTTAACAGTTTATTCACATATATAAATTTTCATTTTCATTTGGAAACTTTTGTTTCATATTTTATCTTTTTGTAAAGAAAAAGACCATTTTGTTATTGATATTTATGTATATTACATCAAACTAAGTTAGTTATTTAAACAACTTCACTAAAACACCAGTCAACATAAATAAAAACAAGTAAATTGTACACGACCCGCGCTCTAGTTTAAGTAATGTACTTTAAAAGCATGTATTCACAAGTATCTTAAGACATTTCTTAAATATTTTCACTTAAGTGAAAACCTTGAATGTATTACATAAGTTCAGTAAAAAACAAATCATATGTTGTTAATTGAATCTTTCAACTATATTTTAATAATGATGTCATTTACATATATTAAGTGTGGTGCATTGGTTCCATATGATGCAATTCAGAAAGGTTTCCAGATTTAAGGATAAAACATAGCGATGTAATATCCTATGCGATTTAAGATCCTATGCGATTTAAGATCCTATGTGAATACTACCCCAGGTCTGGGCTCGGTGATCGCAATGAATTTATAGTTTCTGAATTAAAAATTGGACATAAATCTTTGCTCAAGTTGTGTACATAGTATTATATATAGTCAGTAAATTAAGTATAGCTGCTAGAAAATATAAAATGCATTTTAAAGTGAAAACACAGCATTGTTTATTGGTCGTATTGTATTATGACATTGTGACATTTATACCGATCATGATGTGGATATTCACAAGAGAACTATCTTTAAAGGAAAGGACCTGTGTTTTCAGAAGAAATGAAATGCTATTTATTTATTGATGCCTCAATGAAATATATCAAGTTTTATATTTGCTGTAAAACTTATTTTACGTGGTATAGATCTGTAATTAGATTGTAACTGGCATAGTATATAAATAACTGGCTAAATGTAGTACAGTGGTATACGTGCTTATGTGAAGTGAAGCCTACCAAGATCAGTCGCACAGATCAAAAATATTAACAAAATATATAGCCATGGGCTGTTTGATATCACTGGCAATGTTGTTGGCTTTATTCTTCGTCAGTTCTTGTTGTTAGATCGATCAAATTATACGACCCAAGTAATTTGTACAAACGCCAAGTATGATTGTTTAATTTAACTTAATATCTAAAATGTTTTCATTACTTTCAAGGATATCTTGATAAGCATATACATGCTATATTATAATTATTATAAATTATTAATAATTAATTAGTTTACTTACCTGTAGTAAATGTATTTCAGTCTCCGACAGAAATACTGTAATCCATTTATACCATTACCTTACAGTTCATATACTCTAATTCACATTTCATTAGTATGTTTGATTTACAAATATAGACGAAGAAAAACTGCACTACCATATAGGGTGATTACAGCACCATTATTGTCACAAAGTATTCTGTTACTGGTCTCAATAAACGTATGTTCGGCTTACTCATACATCGTTACGTCGAGAACTGACGCCCGCTTGTTATTCAGATAACTCCGTATGTTCATCACTCATTCAGCGTGTTTGTGTGCGCGCGGTGACATTTAGAGCGTATCTATAGCGTTTTTAGAGTACTACGGAACACCGTTGAGAGTGAACTGTTTATATGAAGGTGACATTTAGAGCGTATCTTTAGCGTTTATAGATTACTACGGAACACCGTACCGGACTGAAATGTGGCTCTGATTACCTCTGTTGCGGTGACATTTAGAGCATATCAATATCGTTCACAGACAACTACGGAACACCGTTCCGGACTGAAATGTGAATATGAATACCTCAGATGCGGTGACATTTAGAGCGTACCTTGATCGTTTATAAACTACTACGGAACGCCGTTGAGTGTGAATTGTGTCTATTACAGACCTGTTTTGTGATGACGTTTAGAGCTTATCTAGATCGTAAACTACTACGGAACGCCGCTCTAGACTGAAATGTGCATATAAAGACCTCTGTTTCGGTGACATTAATATAAGAGCGCATATAGCAACCTCCGTGCAGAGATTTAACTATGTCCCAGCATAGCTGATTCAAATCCCTGCCGACGAGAAGTTCCTCGTGACCATAGGCAAACACTTGGCGCGAAATAAAATCGTGGACAAGCAACTGATAAAAACATGGACAACGTAAAATCCTTGCGTTGTTATGTTTACTTATTTGTTGTTGTGTTTTTCATTTTAACTCTTAATATATATATACCTGGAACAATAATGCAACATGTCTGTGTGATTTTTATTAAAAAAATAATGATAAAATTGAAATTTGGTACAAAAAAAATCGTCAACCTCCTCATAATCGTATCCCCTGAAAACTTCCAAATTTGTAAGTTTTTAACTCGTGGTTGCAGTGGTAACTGAGAAGAGTACCAATGCGGAAGTTACCATTGCGAGGAGTTTGCGCATATAGATTGGTTTAAGACAACTACGGAACTCCGTTGAAGTCTGAATTGTGTCTATAACAGCCCTGTGTAGTGGTGACATTTAGAACGCATCTAGATCGGATAAAGACAACTCCGTTGAAGTCTGAATTGTGTCTATGATGGACTTGTGTTGTGATGACATATATAGCTTATACATCGTTTACATACAACTACGGAACACCGTGTACTAGTATGTTTGAATTGTGTCTATGATAGACTTGTGTTGTGATGACATATATAGCTTATACATCGTTTACATACAACTACGGAACACTGTTTACTAGTATGTTTGAATTGTGTCTATGATAGACTTGTGTTGTGATGACATATATAGCTTATACATCGTTTACATACAACTACGGAACACTGTTTACTAGTATGTTTATATTGTGTCTATGATAGACTTGTGTTGTGATGACATATATAGCTTATACATCGTTTACATACAACTACGGAACACCGTGTACTAGTATGTTTGAATTGTGTCTATGATAGACTTGTGTTGTGATGACATATATAGCTTATACATCGTTTACATACAACTACGGAACACTGTTTACTAGTATGTTTGAATTGTGTCTGTGATGGACTTGTGTTGTGATGACATATATAGCTTATACATCGTTTACATACAACTACGGAACACCGTGTACTAGTATGTTTGAATTGTGTCTATGATAGACTTGTGTTGTGATGACATATATAGCTTATACATCGTTTACATACAACTACGGAACACTGTTTACTAGTATGTTTGAATTGTGTCTATGATAGACTTGTGTTGTGATGACATATATAGCTTATACATCGTTTACATACAACTACGGAACACTGTTTACTAGTATGTTTATATTGTGTCTATGATAGACTTGTGTTGTGATGACATATATAGCTTATACATCGTTTACATACAACTACGGAACACCGTGTACTAGTATGTTTGAATTGTGTCTATGATAGACTTGTGTTGTGATGACATATATAGCTTATACATCGTTTACATACAACTACGGAACACTGTTTACTAGTATGTTTGAATTGTGTCTGTGATGGACTTGTGTTGTGATGACATATATAGCTTATACATCGTTTACATACAACTACGGAACACTGTTTACTAGTATGTTTATATTGTGTCTATGATAGACTTGTATTGTGATGACATATATAGCTTATACATCGTTTACATACAACTAAGGAACACTGTTTACTAGTATGTTTGAATTGTGTCTATGATAGACTAGTGTTGTGATGACATATATAGCTTATTCATCGTTTACATACAACTACGGAACACTGTTTACTAGTATGTTTATATTGTGTCTATGATAGACTTGTGTTGTGATGACATCTATAGCTTATACATCGTTTACATACAACTACGGAACACTGTTTACTAGTATGTTTATATTGTGTCTATGATGGACTTGTGTTGTGATGACATATATAGCTTATACATCGCTTACATACAACTACGGAACACTGTTTACTAGTATGTTTGAATTGTGTCCATGATAGACTTGTGTTGTGATGACATATATAGCTTATACATCGTTTACATACAACTACGGAACACTGTTTACTAGTATGTTTATATTGTGTCTATGATAGACTTGTGTTGTGATGACATATATAGCTTATACATCGTTTACATACAACTAAGGAACACTGTTTACTAGTATGTTTGAATTGTGTCTATGATAGACTTGTGTTGTGATGACATATATAGCTTATACATCGTTTACATAAAACTACGGAACACTGTTTACTAGTATGTTTATATTGTGTCTATGATAGACTTGTGTTGTGATGACATATATAGCTTATACATCGTTTACATACAACTAAGGAACACTGTTTACTAGTATGTTTGAATTGTGTCTGTGATGGACTGGTGTTGTTATGACATATATCGTTTATTATCTACTACGGAACACCGCTTATGACTGAAATGTGGATATCAAGACCTGTGTTGCGGTGACATTTAGAGCGTATCTGTATCGTTTATAAACTAATATGGAACACAGTTGATACTAACTTGTGTCCATTTATAAACTAATATGGAACACAGTTGATACTAAATTGTGTCCATTTATAAACTAATATGGAACACAGTTGATAATAATTGTGTCCATTTATAAACTAATATGGAACACAGCTGATACTAAATTGTGTCCATTTATAAACTAATATGGAACACAGTTGATACTAAATTGTGTCCATTTATAAACTAATATGGAACACAGTTGATACTAAATTGAGTCCATTTCAGACCTGTGTTGTAAGTCTGAAGCTTTTTTTAGAAAACGACTCTTAGTTTTCAACATAGCCTATCAGTTTGATTTAATATGCCGACACTTTTGAAACTATTATCGAACACGTTGTTATAGATTCTATAAATAAACGCTCTCCCTTTAGTCCAAACAGCAATCGGTGACTGAATATAAAATTGATGTCGCATGGCCTGAACTATTGTCTTATGTGCTCAAATAGATTTGTGGATTTCCCAAAATGTTTACCCGGTATGCACATAAAAAATCACACACATCAACAAGAACAGAACAGAACATAACAGAATATGTGTTTTATTATGACTTGCACAATGTGCATCGTCAATATAACAATACAAACAAAACATAATAGCAAATTAAGTCACGTTATACTCAATGTTAGAATATATTCGGTATATATTATCATATATCTATATAGGGAACATACATGAAAACATAGTAGCAGACTATACTATGTACGATTTATTTATTTGCGTTAAAAAATCGTAATACTCTTGATTCTTATTATATATTCGTTACCAAAAGTTTGATTGATATTTGTATTTTATGAGGGTGAAGTTATAGCCAGTAATATCATTTTAAATGCTTAAGCTACTGTTATCATCTTACACATTTAACATGAGATTTCTTTTATTTATGGCGTATTTAATAAACGGAGAAATTTTGAATAACTTTTTCCTGTTATCTATACACAACATTTCCAAAAATTTGAACATCGAAGGTCTTTTGTAATAATTATATTTTGGAATATAAGCATAAATAAGCATAAAATTATATTCATCTTCTATATCTCGTGAATAACAGAGTAAACAATATCGTTGATCTCTAGCAATCCTATTTCTACCAAATCTGCCAGTTTGTATTCTGAGTGGATGCACCGATAGTCTTAGTCTACAGAAAAACAGTCTAAGGCTGGTTGGTAATACATCAAGGTATGTTTCGTAGAATAATTTGTCTTTGAACCAGGGCCCGTTATCACCAACCCGTTCTTATGCACCTATCAATATTTCCCCCCACGGGTGGGGAGGGGTGGGAGGCGGGGAGGGGGGTATCGGGGGGGGGGTGCGGCGGGCATATACGGGACTTTAGACTGAAGGCAATTCCCGACAGGCAGGAATTTGACACACAGGAATTTGATTCCGGGTCCCGGGAAATAGACTTTGTACCGATTTTAGATCCCGGTAATATTGGCCCCGGGCCATTTGATACACCAATTAAGCATTTCCCAGCGAGGGGATTTAGACAATAATGGCTCTAGGTTGGGGAATTAGACCCCCCAAAAACAATTAGTCAAATTCCCCTGGGTTTGCCCGCCGCTCACCCTGGGGGAAAATATTGATATTGGGCTTAAGAATAAAGAACTGTCTTAGATCCAAGAACATTTACTTCTGCAAATGCAAATATTCTGGGTACCAATGTTTTTTATGTCGTTCAAATTGTTCTAAAAAAAGGAATGCTGCAATAAGAGTTGGTGAATACTAAGAAAGATTCTACTTTACAGCGCTCGTGCAACACAACGGTGTCAAGAATATAGAGAATACATGGTTGGTGCCGGGATGGAGAAAGTTTATCCGGTGTGGCTTAGAAAATGAAAATAGGGCGATCTTTAGCGAGCCCTATTTTTGTTTTCGGGCCGAACCGGATAAACTTTCTCCTTCCCGACACCTACCGTGTATTCTATTTATCCTGATTTCTATTCAATTAAATTTAAAAACACCAAACACTAAAGTTTTAAATTGAAAAAAAAATTCTAGACGGGCCTCAACCTAATAACTCGCTTGCGTGATGCGTAATACCCGGAAAAAATAGTTCTCTATTTCTTAATCGCCTTTTTCAAAAAGCAAAATGTAAAATATTAATAAATCTTATTTGCTGGTGTCAGTACGACACGAAAATGACGTAGTAAATCTGCTTTTGTTTTAAACCAGATTATATTGGTTTTTAAAGAGTTAAATTACGTCACACCAATCATTTTGAGTTGTAAGTTTACAAAATGTAGTCAAACCAGAACGCGAGTGTATTGCAGTTTAAAATACACGAAATCGGAATAAATATTTAGTGTTTCTGTGTTTTGGATGGATTATATTATGCAATAGCATTCAGATAAAAAGTGTATGGAATATTTGCCTCGAATGGAAACGGTGAGATTGATCCCTATTCAATTTTCTACGATTCACTCGGATAGTATTAGTTGTGGGTGGAGGACAGTGTAACTGAAAGTGAAATAAATCATAACATGTTTAGTTATACGTTAAAATTTTGATAACTTTTTTTTTTCATTTCTTTTCATCGGAAATTAATATAAAAGGTTATTTCTTTGATGAATATGCTCTGTTGGTTGACCAAAAAAAGTATATCCACAAAGCATAACCCGCTTGCATCAGGTTCAAGTGTATTAAAATGGAATGGAACTGGAAGGAAGTTGTTGGTAACCATGCAAATGGAATGTGAGGACAAACAACTCATTTGTTGTTTAACTCTGTTAAACTAGACAACACAAAGTTTGTATCGATGAAAAACTCTGATAAGTAGAGTTTATGCTGTGTCATTCTCGACAATGTTGTTATCCGGCGCGTAGGAATACCTATTGACGGAATATCACATTCACGTGATCTACTGCCGGATATCAACAGGTTTATACGGTCACTGCTTCAATAGGTCACTGTTTGGGTTAGTAGCAGGATAAATTCTTTATTCTTAGTCTTAAGAACAGGTTGGTGAATATGGGCCCAGAACTCTGAACTTAATCCATGTCATATGGGCTAAACTGGATTTGTGAAATTTCTTTTTTGGTTCCCGACATGTGCATTGAAAACTGTACAAGTAACAGTGAAACAAGCGTTCTTTTCTGTTTACATACATCAATGACGTCATTTTGTTGATTTTCGTGACTTCATTGCATGTGTTTCGTTTGATTTAGTTAGTTATTTTTCGAATTTATCAGAATGTGGTGAGATAAATGAAATAACAGATCGGCGATGGATTATAAAACGTTTATCTGCTCGGTGATTTTGCTTGTAAAACTATTTATCGATTATATAACAAAACATGTGTTGACTAGATGACCATTGGACTACTACGGAACGCTACCGCTTCGGTCAACATGAGTTTCACTCAGTGAACACTAGACCATGTCAAATGGCCATCTAGTCAATAATTGTCTAACGGTAACTGTGAGTAACAACAATACATTTTTTTTTTCATTCGATTTCACAATTTAATAAACATGAAACATGTAAGTACATATATAAACTCCAGAAAATACATGTACCTAATTACATTAAATCATATTTATCATATTCAAAACCAAAAATATAACATTTTTAGGCATTTATTCATATTGAATATTGAATAAAACATGAAGGATAACAATGAAACTAATGGATGCTCCCAAATGCGCTTTGTCAAGTAATGTAAATGCAATGAGAGTGGTAGAGATACAACTAAAATAACTAAAAATCACTAGAACTGAACTGCACGAACAAAACTGTTGTCAAAATCGTATTTCACCATGACACAAACAATCCATACAAATATGCAGACGAAGAAAAATTGTTTATCAAAAATCCAAGGTACAAAGGTACAATATATAAAAGTGGGGAACAACATTTTAATACCGTCATTTCATCCGCGTAAACTTAACTTTCCATTAAGTATCATTGAATTGCATACATCTTTTCCAGAAAAAGGAACCTGACAAATGACACACGTAATAATATTACATTACAATGGAAGAAATATAGCTGTGTGAAGAAATTAATGAATTAGATGATCCCGACACTACTCTTGGTAATGACGCTTTCCATAAAGTTTCAATGAAATCGGGCTAGTGGTTGCTGAAATATAACCCAGGCAGGCAATGTGCACTATATACTTATTCCAGCATCGAACTTTCCAACGCCCACAGATGAAAGAAAAATCAATGAAACAGAATATCCTGGTACTGAAGTAGAACTGAATTCTGACCACTAGTTGCTAAGAAGTAGCATAGACAAGAATTGTGCACTATATACTAATTTCAGCTATCTTCAAAGGCCCATAACTCCAAGAAAAATCATTGATGCAGAACGTCCTGCTACTATGCACACGCCCTCTGTGAAAGGTAATGAAAATTCCTTTAACGTTAAATTCAATTCTAACCATAAATACAAGAAAAAATCATTAAACCGGAA
Source organism: Congeria kusceri (assembly GCA_027627225.1). Classification (NCBI taxonomy): domain Eukaryota; kingdom Metazoa; phylum Mollusca; class Bivalvia; order Myida; family Dreissenidae; genus Congeria; species Congeria kusceri. The sequence continues at coordinate 48,726,861 of CM051039.1, read as the reverse complement.
CGTCCTGATACTGCGCAAACCTCCTTTGTGTTTATGAAGCTTTCCATTAAGTTTCATCGAATTCCGACCAGAAGTTGCAGAGAAATAGCCCGGACAAGAAAACGGGCCAAAAGAAGTGGGACGGACGAACGGACGGACAAGGCGGCGACTATATGCTCCCCTGAAATTGTTTGGGGAGCATAATAAATTATACTTAATATTATACAATAAAACCGTACTTATTCACAATGGAAGACTTTGACAATTTTTATTTGACACAGCCTCCTCTCAAAATCGTTGGCTTAATGGGCGATGTCTACGTACAAGTGATCTCTTATAGAAATATTAAATACATAAATGTGTAAAACTAAGACATCGAAATTGTAAAAAATGTATACGCATCTACTGTGTAATGAGAATTTTTTTAAAGAAAAGACCAAAAATGCCTGAAACAAGGAAAAGCCAAAATGGGTATCGGACCCACGACTTAAGTGCCAAAAGAACAAATGACTTATTTAGACAGCGATCAAACCAATTGCCATATCCTCCTTTGAAAGAATTATTGAAAACTGAAACAGTTTTACTTGATTAAACGCCAAATTCTATTTACATATATTTGGTGGCGTTTTACAGTAAACACACAAGTAAATATATATCAGAGCACAAAAACACACATAATTATAGTTTCAAATATAACAATGCTATTATTCATTAAACAATAATTGCCAATTGCAAACACACAGACATTAACACACATGCATCAAAATACATAATGTTTTCGTATATCACAATACAAGGATTAAAATTATTTAGTTGAATTGGACGTTTGAAAATTAAAACAAGGAATACATTTCTCTGAAGAAATATGTTTTAAGGTGTTTATTGAATGAGTCTAATGATACTGAAAAATAATAGCATATATTATTGATATATTATTGAATAATTATTCGTACTTAATTCAACACAATTTGCTTATATTGTAATCACCGCAGTCAATCTCAAAACAAATGATGAATAAATAAAATCAATATTGCGCTCACTATCCACAAAACACAATTGCGTATACGTACATGTTTAATAGCAATGGACACTCTATAAACAGTATAAACTGTATAAACATTCCGGTTCGCAAGACATTCAATCTTCAACGGACACAGTACTCTTCGACAAACGTTAAAATATATTTTACATATAATTATAACGAAGTGTTTGTACTGTATCTGAGCGATGTCTTTGTCTAAATGTGATTTTAAATGTTCAATGATAAAAGTTTTATCTAGATTTGATGCTAATTAGACATATATTTCAGTTTAATTTTGAATTTTAAGGGCAATGTACATTTAAGCTAGTGCATAGTACATAGTTAGAATACATTTTAATACTAGTATATATTTGCAGGACAACAACAACATTTTATTTTAGTGTACTAACACAGGCTTCACGAAACCTCTATATTAACTGTCAGACACTATGGTTTAAATAAAGGAATTCGTGTTGCTAATAAGAGCTTCTCTCCTGCTGCTGCAGCTGTTATTTCACTTTGTTTATGTTTATATTGTAACATCTAAATATTGCACCCCGAGGAGATTGATGTATCTTCCAGGGGTGGGGGGCAATATTCACTATACCCCTCAACATGCCCGTGATATTTATTTATTATATTATACCGAACAAAAATACTGTAATTGAAACAACAAACTAGTCGTACATAGTAAACTAAAGTTTACTGTTGGAAAATCAAGCGCTCATCGACATTGATTGTTTAATAAATTTTAAAAAGTGCCTACTGATCATTAGCTAATACGGATTTCTCAGAAAACCCGAGGTGCTTATTTTAGGCCCACGCGAGGGGTATATTTTAGTAAAGCGCGGGGTATATTAAAAATTATATCCCGCACGGTGTATATGACTTTCAAATGCCATGATATATTAAAATTATGCAGGGATGGGTATATGGGATTTTACAATGTGAAAACGAAGTGAGGTATACTAGTAATTATTATACACAGCATGTTCTAAACATTATAATTACATACTGTTAAATAATTGATTACTTTTTATTTATTTCGTATAACATGATGCATACAGCTATTAGTTATTCAAAATTCAAACTAGTACAATATATATGCAAGACCAGAGTTTGTTGACTTTTAGTTTCTCGGATACGATTTATGGACATGTATTTATCAACGAAAAATACACTTTCTTCAGTCAACTTCGCAATTTACATAGCATACGAATAATGAACAGTAAACTCATAATACCTTTAAATAACCAATCGTTATCTATGTCGTATAAGGGCATAGCAAAAGAAAAGTATATGAATTTAAAATGAGTTTCATTTACATAACTATATACGTACTTTGGTCACAGACAGGGTTGATTCAAATAACCTACTATTATTCTTCCGACTTCACTTTAGCCACAAAATAAATGATTTGTAAATAAAACCATAGAAATAAACTAGATCTAGTTTGCATACTGTCCTCAACTTAATTGGGGACTTAAATCCAAACGTGGTTCTATTTGCGCTACCAATCCTACAACAAGGTACAATAAGTTATAGAACACGAGCTGTCGGAGGACAGCGCGCTCGACTTTGCTTGTGCTTGTCAGAGTTACTGGCATTTTGTTTCGACACTAGAAATACTGAAATTCCACGAAAACCTAAGTTTTGTAACAAAATGCATTATAGTCAGCACATCGATAAAATGTCAAATAAAAGTGACCTTGACCCCGCCCACCCCATATGCAATCCCAAGTGAGGTCTCGATATAAGGTATCTATGCATGAAGTTTCATTAAAATACCTCAATGCATTCTCAAGTTATTGATCAGAAACCGTTTTTATATTTTTAGTAACAAGTTATTGATCGCAAACCGTTTTTCTAGTTTTTAGTAACAGTGACCTTGACCTTGACCACAACCACCCCATATGCAATCCCAAGCGAGGTCTTGATACAAGGTATCTGTGTATGAAGTTTCATTAAAATAAGTTTTAATGAAATCCCTCAAGCCATTCCTGAGAAACAAGCTTGCCGAAAAACTTAAACCAAGCTCGGACGCCGACGCCAACGCCGGGGCGAGTAGAATAGCTTGCCTTTTCTTCGAAAAGTCTAGCTGAAAATGCGAAGATTTAAACCAATACACAATAAATAAACAGTCGCGAATGTATCTACGAACAGTAAATGACAAACACATTCTCTGTAACAAACATAAACACGTTTTACTTTTTATATTTATGAAATAACTTAGTAAAAACATAGCACAAACGCTTAACGTTTGTAAAGTCATGTAAACAAGAGATGTTTGTAAAACATGTATGCCCCCCCCCCCCCCCCCCGTCTTGCAGCCAAGTTGTGAATATGTGCAATTGTTAAGAATTTTGTTAAATATGCAATCTCAAGCGAGGTCTCGATATATGGTATCTATGTATGAAGTTTCATTAAAATATCTCAATGCGTTCTCAAGTTATTGAGCGGAAACCGTTTTTCTATTTTTAGTAATGGTGACCTTGACCTTGACCCCACCCATCCCATATGAAATCACAAGAGAGGTCTCAATAAAAGGTATCTATGTATGAAGTTTTAAAAAATCTCGATGCGTTCTAAAGTTATTGAGCGGAAACCGTTTTTGTATTTTTATCAACGGTGACCTAGACCCCATCCAACTCATATGCAATCCCAAGCGAGGTCTCGGTATCTATGTATGAAGTTTCATTAAAATATCTCAATGCTTGTCAAATTATTGAGCGAAAAGCATTTTTCTATTTTATTAACGGTGACCTTCACCTTGACTCCACCCGCCACATATGCAATCCCAATAGAGGTCTTAATATAAGATATATATGTATGAAGTTTCATTAAAATATCTTGATGCGTTCTCAAGTTATTAAGCGGAAACTATTTTCCGTTTTAAGTAACTGTCGAAATGACCTTGACCACAGCCACTCTCAAGCCAGGTCTCGATATAAGGTATGCATGTATAAAGTTTTATTAAAATATCTCAATGCGTTCTAAAGTTATTGAGCGGAAACCGTTTTTCTATTTTTAGTAAAAGTGATCTGGACGCCACCTACCCCATATGCAATCTAAAGCGAAGTCTCGATATAAGGTGTCTATGTATTAAGTTTCATTAAAATATCTCAGTGCGTTCTAAAGTGTTTGAGCGGAAACAGTTTTTCTATTTTTAGTAACGGTGACCTTGACCACACCCACCCATTCTAAGCGAGGTCTCAATATAAGGTATCTATGCATGAAGTTTCATTAAAATATCTCGATGCGTTCTCAAGTTATTGAGCAGAGACCGTTTTTCTATTTTTAGTAACGGTGACCTTGACCTTGACCACACCCATCTCATATGCAATCCCAAGCGAGGTCTCAATATAAGGTATCTATGTATGAAGTTTCATTAAAATATCTCTATGCGTTCTCAAGTTATTGAGCGGAAACCGTTTTTCTATTTTTATCAACGGTGACCATGACCTTGACCCCACCCACCCCATATGCAATTCCAAGCGAGGTCTTGATATAGGGTATCTACGTATAAAGTTTCATTAAAATATCTCTATGCGTTCTTAATTTATTAAGCGGAAACCGTTGTTCTATTTTTAGCAACGGTGACCTTGACCTTTGACCTGTTGACCTCAAAATGTATAGGCGTCTTCCTTTCCTCCCAAGTAACCAGCACACCAACTTTCATGATCGTAGGTCAAAGCATTCTCTAGATATCGTGCGGAAACGAAATGGTCTACGGACAGACCGACCATCCGACCGACCGACCGACATAACGACCGACCGACCGTCGGACAGGTGCAAAGCAAGATACCCCACTTCTTCGAAGGGGACATAATTACTAATATTTACATGCTATGGCTGGTAAACTCAACGTTAGGTTTCAAGCAATAAAAAAAATCAACACCTAAAATTAAGTCACATACCTGCAAAAATGTAGCTCATTATAATGATAAGTATTAACAGCTATGAATAACATACAACTAACTATAAAGTAAAAAGGTATATACATACAACATTGACAATGAAAGTCTCACTTGAAATATTGAAGTATTTACATATACAGACATTGCAAGTAAGGAAATATGCTACGTAAATTAAACAAAATATAACAACGACCAAAAATACATTATTAATGATTATATATACAATCGCAATGTAACAGTTACGGTAAATATTTATATTTTATAGCACACTTACTCACTGTAGCCAATACAAAATAAAACAATCAAATTCTACTAGCAAAGCTAATTTCCTAGCATCAACATAACGGCACAGGAGATTCACATGTTAACGTCTTATTTCGTAGTTGTCATCTTCAGATTGTCCTTCTTCTTCTGCTTTTTTCTCTGGCGTTTGCTTAATTTTTTGGCTACTTCTTCTACTTTAGTTTCTTCTGTAAAAACACAACCGTTTTACAACAATTTTACACACGTTATTGTATGGAAGATTTCTCTCGCATATTTCACTACAGAACAGAACAGAACAACTCTTTATTTGTTTCACAGATTACAAAACATAAATATTTTGTAATAACATGTGAGCATATATAAACACAAAAAGGCATACAAAAATACACAAACAATGTTTAGTGCAACACTTCATGTGGGAATGTGGTCACGGTGAGATGCTTCCTTTAATAGCAAAAAATAATTTTAATGGAAGAAATTGGGCAGAAAGGAAGTAATTTAACAAAACATATCACATCGTGTAATATATTAAACTATACACTGACATTACGCATATTTATGTAAGTTTATCATGCAAATTTATTTGAGCTTAATGTAGTTTTATTTAATAGGAAGATATACATCTATTTCGAAAGATGAACATCGAGATTTCAATTTCAAATACATATTATGTTAACTGCTGTCGTTTAAAATACATCTGTGTTAAATCATGTCTGAGACGTTGACTTGATTCGGGTTTAGCGGACCCGGATGTTAGTTTACCTATTTTCTGTAGTCTGTGCATGCCTTGCAGTTGCTATGCATGAACCTACATGAACTTGCGGCCACACACTTGTTCTGTTAGTTACGTATAACAGATATACTTTTTCCGGAGTCCGATGAAGCGTCCCATTAAATTAAATATACAATAATACAGATACAATTTTATCATTCACAAATTATGAAATTTCAGTCAGTGGTTTCAATAAATATAACATGCAGGTGTGTTCATGTATAAATTATGGAAATTTAAAAAACATCATTACCTTCTTTCTGCGCAGCCCCACTATTTGGCGCATCGATGCCAGAGACACCGAGCTCAGTCGGTGCATTTGCAGCGTCTTCTGAGGTGGTAGTACGAGAATATATTTCAGTTTCTTTCGAAGTGTCAATCTTGCTTAGTTTTTCTGGCACGTCTGGCTCGGAGGCATCGAAGGAGGCTGTCGTGGACTTATTTGAAGAACCAACTGTAAGGTGATCACCTCGATCTGCTAGATAACAAAATATAGACATCCAGCATATTACATATTTACAACTAGAGCTGCCACTGTCATGGCGCAAATACCCCGATTGATACTTTGTCACAAGGATATTGATACAAGCAACATGTTTTGAGGTGCAAAAATGTATAAGTTAAGTGTGGAAAGGGAATAACTCTATAAATAATGCAGCTAGAGTGCGTTATATAGAGCATACTAGGTTATTGTATAAAGATATGTTTATTTAGCGAGGCTTAGAAAACCTGAACCACGAACCTTGGCGAGTGGTTCACGTTTTCGTGCCGAGCAAATAAACTTATGTTTATTCAACACTTACCTAGTATTCTATTTATCCCATCGTTTTATGTCCTCATTTTGACAATTACCGGACGAAAACACACTAATTATTACGAAAGACATAAAATGGCGATACAAAAATCAACAAGATGACGACATTCGTCTGCTCGTGTTTGCTTTATCCCACAGTGTTGAAATAAAGTTTATTCCACTGGGATTTAATTCGTCAATGTACGCCTGATGATGGGACAAATTCTTGTGCACTGCACTCCACCTATCAAACATATATCCATGTATGAAGTTTGAAGTTGATATCTAAAATGGCCAAAAAACGACATCCAGACAGACTGACAGCAGGGCAATTATCGAACATATATCCATGTATGAAGTTTGAAGTTGATATCTAAAATGGCCAAAAAGCGACATCCAGACAGACTGACAGCAGGGCAATTAGACAACATATATCCAAGTATGAAGTTTGAAGTTGATATCTAAAATGGACAAAAAGCGACATCCAGACAGACTGACAGCAGGGCAATTAGACAACATATAGCCATGTATGAAGTTTGAAGTTGATATCTAAAATGGCCAAAAAGCGACATCCAGACAGACTGACAGCAGGGCAATTAGACAACATATATCCATGTATGAAGTTTGAAGTTGATATCTAAAATGGCCAAAAAACGACATCCAGACAGACTGACAGCAGGGCAATTAGACAACATATATCCATGTATGAAGTTTGAAGTTGATATCTAAAATGGCCAAAAAACGACATCCAGACAGACTGACAGCAGGGCAATTAGACAACATATATCCATGTATGAAGTTTGCAGTTGATATCTAAAATGGCCAAAAAACGACATCCAGGCAGACTGACAGCAGGGCAATTAGACAACATACATCCATTTATGAAGTTTGAAGTTGATATCTAAAATGGCCAAAAAGCGACATCAACACAGACTGACAGCAGGGCAATTAGACAACATATATCCATGTATGAAGTTTGAAGTTGATATCTAAAATGGCCAAAATGCGACATCCAGACAGACTGACAGCAGGGCAATTAGACAACATATATCCATGTATGAAGTTTGAAGTTGATATCAAAAATGGCCAAAAAACGACATCCAGACAGACTGACATCAGGGCAATTAGACAACATATATCCATGTATGAAGTTTGAAGTTGATATCTAAAATGGCCACAAAGCGACATCCAGACAGACTGACAGCAGGGCAATAAGACAACATATATTCATGTATGATGTTTGAAGTTCCTATCTAAAATGGCCAAAAAAGCGACATCCAGACAGACTGACTGCCGGGCAATTAGACAACATGTATCCATGTATGAAGTTTGAAGTTGATATCTAAAATGGCCAAAAAACGACATCCAGACAGACTGACAGCAGGGCAATTAGACAACATATATCCATGTATGAAGTTGGAAGTTGATATCTAAAATGGCCAAAAAACGACATCCAGACAGACTGACAGCAGGGCAATTAGAAAACATATATCCATGTATGAAGTTTGAAGTTGATATCTAAAATGGCCAAAAAGCGACATCCAGACAGACTGACAGCAGGGCAATTAGACAACATATATCCATGTATGAAGTTAGAAGTTGATATCTAAAATGGCCAAAAAAGCGACATCCAGACAGACTGACAGCAGGGAAATTAGACAACATATACCCATGAATAAAGTTTGAAGTTCATATCTAAAATGGCCAAAAAGCAACATCCAGACAGACTGACAGCAGGGCAATTAGACAACATATATCCATGTATGAAGTTTGAAGTTGATATCTAAAATGGCCAAAAAACGACATCCAGACAGACTGACAGCAGGGCAATTAGACAACATATATCCATGTATGAAGTTGGAAGTTGATATCTGAAATGGCCAAAAAACGACATCCAGACAGACTGACAGCAGGGCAATTAAACAACATATATCCATGTATGAAGTTTGAAGTTGATATCTAAAATGGCCAAAAAACGACATCCAGACAGACTGACAGCAGGGCAATTAGACAACATATATCCAAGTATGAAGTTTGAAGTTGATATCTAAAATGGCCAAAAAACCACATCCAGACAGACTGACAGCAGGGCAATTAGACAACATATATCCATGTATGAAGTTGATATCTAAAATGGCCAAAAACGACATCCAGACAGACTGACAGCAGGGCAATTAGACAACATATATCCATGTATGAAGTTTGAAGTTGATATCTAAAATGGCCAAAAAGCGACATCCAGACAGACTGACAGCAGGGCAATTGGACAAGCTGATTCCAGTATAGCCTCCCCAAACTGACAGCAGGGCAATTAGACAGGCTGATCCCATTTACAACTTTGTTGTGCGGGGGCTACAATAAGAGCTCTCAGTTGAGATATACAATAAGAGCTCTCAGTTGAGATATACAATAAGAGCTCTCAGTTGAGATATACAATAAGAGCTCTCAGTTAAGATGTACAATAAGAGCTCTCAGTTGATATATACAATAAGAGCTCTCAGTTGAGATATACAATAAGAGCTCTCAGTTGAGATATACAATAAGAGCTCTCAGTTGAGATATATAATAAGAGCTCTCAGTTGAGATGTACAATAAGAGCTCTCAGTTGAGATATATAATAAGAGCTCTCAGTTGAGATGTACAAGAGCTCTCAGTTGAGATATATAATAAGAGCTCTCAGTTGAGATGTACAATAAGAGCTCTCAGTTGATATATATTGAATAAGAGCTCTCAGTTGAGATATACAATAAGAGCTCTCAGTTGAGATATACAATACGAGCTCTCAGTTGAGATATACAATAAGAGCTCTCAGTTGAGATATACAATAAGAACTATCAGTTGAGATATACAATACGAGCTCTCATTTGAGATATACAATACGAGCTCTCAGTTGAGATATACAATAAGAGCTCTCAGTTGAGATATACATAACAGTGCTGGTGATATTTACTCTTGTCCAACATATTCGAGAAATAGGTATGGAGTTATAAATGTATTGCACGTAGTTAGCAGACGATGTCTGTTGTGTTTAAACACTTATCAGATTTCATCTTTGAAACGTTTATTTAAACCCTCATATAATAATATCAATATTGGAATTTTAAAATTTTACAGCATATTTTATGTATTTGACTCAATTCCTATGAAATTTCAAAGTGTTACGTGATCAATGGGGCACGTGTGTATAAAAGATTATCGTATCAACTGGTTAGTTTGAGAATTCCTTTTGCGTTTCTGATTAACTAAGTCGTCTTCTGTTACAAATTCCTGACCGTTTATGTCATCATATTGTAAAATGGTCCATTTGCTTCCTTCAATAAAATATGATGCATCTTCCTACACTCAGCAGCATTTAAATCACCGCATTTAAGTCGCATAAAAATGAAATTTGAATTCAATTTGGATAGAAAAACTGTGATGCCGTTTGATGATTTGCTACAGATGCTTTTCTTGTATGTGTATAATACATGTATATTACGTTAACAGGCACAAGTTGCATATTAAAAGTTCAATGGCACAATATATTCCATTGTAATAGCGTTTGCGTAGGTTAATCTATGTTAAGTTTACAAAGTATTGGCATGCTTACGCGCCACAGGTTGTAATACTGGCTTCGTTGTTACGAAATTAGCACTTCCGGGTCTATGGACCTCCATAGCAGCTGTGGGAATGCCTATTTTAAAATATATTACGTGAACTGGCACAATTAACTTATTAAAAGTTCCCTTGTAATAGCGTTTGCTTAGATAAAAATAGTCAATAATTGTGCAACCAGTGAAAAGTTGTGTGTAAGGTGATGCACCTATCAATATTTTTCCCCCGGGGGGGTGGGGGGTGGGCATATACGGGACTTTAGACTGAAAGCAGTTCCCGTCAGGCGGGAATTTGACGCGCCGAATGATTCCGGGTCCCGGGAAATAGACTTTGTTCGGATTTTAGATCCAGATAATATTGGCCCCCGGGCCATTTGATACACCCTTGAAGCATCCCCCATTGAGGGGATTTAGACAAAATGCTTGGCTCTAGGGTGGGGAATTAGATCCCCAAAAATACAATTAGTCAAATTCCCCTGGGATTGCCCGCCGCTCCACCCCCCCCCCCCCCCGGGGGAAAACATTGATAGGTGCATGATGTGTAAATGAAGTGAGACTGGTATTCACTGTCCTAATTGGTTATGAGCACATTTTACTGTAATCGAAATACCAAGCTGTCAATTAGCTAACATGTCCCTTTTTCTAACAAGAAACCCAGCACTTTCTTACGAGTCACCAGCAACTTCAGTCATAATAGTATCCTGTAAAGGAATATTGATGACTTTATTTTGCACAGCCTGGTAAGATTTCTATTTCATTGTTGTACTATTGAACTTTTCGCAATTATGTTTACAATTATGTAAGTTCATGTATAATATAGCTAATGCATATTATTTATTACATGTAATATACTTAATGTATAATATTAGCTTTTCAGGTTTATTTTTATATAACTGGATTAAATATCGAAACTAAACGAGTTGACCTCATTCAACACTCCGTTACACATATTTAGTTTACATAGTATTCTTGAAAACGGACTTATTAAAACTCCGGCTTAGTATGTTGGCATGCTTACGCTCCACAGGTTGTAACACTGGCTTCGTTGTTACGAACGGAGTACTTCCGGGTCTGCGGACGTCCGTAGGTGCGTTGGGAATGCCACGAGAGCGCCCTGGTGTGTAATAAATATAGGAATAATGAAACTCCAGAGACATCATCAGGAGAGAAACCCATATAACCATAGTTTTCACTTACATAACAAGAATTAAAAAACTCTACCGCTAACAGCCTCTGAAGACTGAAATATGACAACATTGAAGATATGTACGGGGATACGTTGTACTGCACAGAACTTAATACATACACGGAGTTCATAATCGTGTACTTAATTTAAAAAAACAAAACTGGCTTATGTGCATGTGCATCCTGTACATGTAAATGACTGTTCTGTTCCAATGGTATTCCACTAATTTCACACATATTAAATAATAACTTATAAGGTACCAGTATGTCGCACACATATTACAATATAACTTATAATGTACCAGTATGTCGCACACATATTACAATATAACTTATAAGATAAAGGTATGTCGCGAAAGTCATGTAACACTTGCCTCAAGAACATCCTTATAAAGTAATTGATACTTTTCGACTGCCACCGATTGTTAAAACACATGTATTAACAAACATACACAAGCTACATTTAAAATACAAAATAGATATAACTCGGATGTGTCAGCAGAAATGAAACACTTATTAACATTTAAAGGTCCTTTATTTTAGCCATTTACCATATTTTTTCAAACACCATTGAACATAAATCATGTAATAAACCCTAAGACATAAATATAATTAGAGCTGTTGTCAGAAACTTGGACCGACAAATGCACATCATTTAGAGTTTAATCTTAAATGGTTCTGATAAACCTTATCAAATATCAGAGTAAAGAACTTACCTCTTCCACGTCCAAATAACGCTGACTGATCGTGATGGCCTCCTGCTGGTCTAGAATCAGGGTCTCTGTCGGTCTGTGGTATCCCATAACCTCTGTCAACGCCCACGACTACACAAATATACAATACAATGAACAAATACAACCAAGAACAACTGCAATCTGCAATGCTAAGGTTTAATGGTCTTTTGTTTCCCGTGTCCTCTGTTAGAGTCAAGTAGTGCAAATAAATAACAACTTATCCACTGAATCCTTCAGGAGACCAACAACCTCAATACAGGGCTAATGTAAAATAATGTTTTAAAATAAGTAGCGAGAAATGTGTTAATGACACAAACAAGAAGGCAATACGTACTGGCAAAGACGAAGACCATACTGTTGAGACAGGTTTGAAAATTAAGGTATTCACAGAATATACATGTGTGTGTAGAGGAGTTGGGGTCGGTTTAATTGTATGCATCGGGCAGTGCAATGGGCTATACGGGTCGGGCAGTGGAGTTGCAGTGTTTTCGCTGATGGTTCTCAGCTAATTTTTCGACATTCTTGTGACCCTTTTTATTAAGTCAGTGACTGTTATGGCAACGTATGTGAAATTTCAATTGAATTTATGTAGTAGTTCAGATAAATGCACTTGCACATAAACTTTAACTTCAATATTTCTAGGTACAACAAGAGCTGTCTCAGGACATCGCCATCCACTATTCAACCGCAGAGTTATTGGCTTTTATCACTACAAAAATGGGGCAGAATTCTCCTAAAATGCTGCTCACAATTATGTGGCTTGGCCAGTGAGCTTACATAATGACCTTAAAGACATGTGTTAAGTTTTAATTGAATATCTGTAACAGATATAGAGATATAAAGTTGTTCCACGCAAACTTTAACCTTAAATTTCTTAGAACAAAAAAGGGGCATAATTCTGATAAATTGCAGGTCAGAGTTATGGGCCTTGGACACTGACCTTATATCATGACCCTGAAGACATGTGTTAAGTTTTAATTGAATATCTGTAGTAGTTATAGAGATATGAAGTTGTTGCACGTAAACTTAAACCTGAATTCTAAGAACAGAAAGGGGCATAATTCTGCTAAATTGCATGTCAGCGTTATGGGTCTTGTTCATTGACCTTATATAATGACCCCGAAGACATGAGTGAAGTTTCATTTGAATATCTATACTAGTTACAGAGATATGTACTTGTTGGACGCAAAACTTAACCTGAATGTTCTCTTGCACGCAAACTTTATCCTGACGTTTTTAAGTACAAAAAGGGGCATAATTCTGCTAAAATGCTGGTAACAGTTATGGGTCTTTGCCAGTGACGTTTTATAATGACCCTGAAGGCATGTGTGAAATTTCAGTTGAATACCTGTAGTAGATATAGAGAATGGAATGTAGTTATATGTATTGGAAAGTTCAGCGGTAACAGGCAATGTTTACAATTTACAATCATTGTATACTTAATTATAACTGGTAATGTATGACATTAACAAAACTTAACTGAGAAAGAACATATTGCTATCTCTTTTTTAAAGCATGTTATACAAAAAATGACTGTCTGAGCGTTGTTTTATTACTGCTATATAAAAGTTTTAAAAATTGGTACATACTTGGTCGTGTGGTATAGTATTTTGGAATATATTAGTTTCTTTCTTCTAAATAATGTGGACATACTAATATAAAGTGGTACTCATCTTCTATATCGTACAGATAACATAAATACATTTACGTTCATTTCTGTTTATGTTATAATGTCTGCCAGTTTCAATCAACAATTTATGAGATGAAAGGCGTACTTTTGCAATTATATTCCTATGGTTTTTTTGTCATTATATAACATCCAAATATAACGACCTTTCAAATACAGGTTTAAGTTCTTTGTATACGTGTAAAAAGATGGTGAAAAATCAACATTAATTCTCCATTGTGATATATAATGATCTCTCAGTCTATTCTTTAACAAAGGAATAAAGTGATCAATATTAACAGATTCAGGGAATAACCATACATCTGTAAATCCTGCATGATTCAAAATATCACGAACTTTTGAGGACCAATTAACAGTATTATTTCTTGTATCAAGTTCTAAACTTTGCATATTAATGACAGCATTAAGAATACAATTTCCTTGATTTTTTTGGATATAGTTTCAACAAAAAAATTAACAATTCTTATGTATCTACCAATATATAAAGGAAATCGACCGACTTCAGCATATAATGACAATGAGTTTGTTGACAATTTAACAATTAATAACCTTTTACAGAATTTTCTGTGAACACGTTCAATATTGGTAGCTGCAATGAAACCCCATACTTCGCAGTTATAATTCAAAATTGACAAAACATATGAATCAAACAACTTAAACATAATATTAATTGGAACTTCCATGTCTTTCGTTAAACAAAATAATGAGTTCATTGCGAACGATTGGAGTTGTTTACCCTCGGGAATTCGGTTGAAAACCATTGCCCGAGCACACTGCTTAACATTAAGACTTTGCTTAAATTTAGCTATACAATTCCCTTAATATGTCGGGAAAGTTACACTTCGCAGTGTGGGTGCGGTGCTAATAATAAAAATCTATGCCTAAAAATAGCAATATTTGTAAAACTTGTTTAATAACTTACACGAAACACAATATATAATGGAAAGAACTGTATTGTGTTATAAAACTTTATACAAACAAATACTCTGCCTATGTAACACTATAGAATATAGTAATATAATAATATATAATAATAATAATGAAAAATTTCTTAAATTTCACATAAAAGCACACTGTTCTTGCATAGGAAACAAATGCCAAGGTATACACACTTTAAAGGGGAGCAATTCTGCAATAACCTTTTTTTGTCAGCAGTAATAACCTCCCTTATACTATTATATAGTTAAACTGTACACTTTATGAGAATTTATAATAAGACTATTCTATTTGTAAATATGTTATATATGTGGGCAATAGGATATAACGTTCTTTGCAACAGGTGAAAAAATAAAGTAAGAAAAAGGAAGAAAACGAGTTTAACCTATACAAACATGAAAAGTGGAAATTGGAAGAAATAGCCCAACTAGAATAAGAATAAAATGGAACACCTAATTTATGTGAATCACCATTTTTCTAGACCCATTATGCAGCAAATGTTGCAACGGAATTGTTGGAGTCTTGCTTACTTAAAGATCTGGATAAGTTTGGGTAATAATTACAATATACTATATGTCGTATTAAATTTAAAAACCAATGTGCGAATACACATGGCACAGTATTTACAATAACGACAACAAACAATGGTAATTATTTCCAGATCAATAAGTGGTTCAGCATTGTTTTACAATATCTGTATAATTTGCATGTCTTTATATATGAAGATAGAGAAAATAGGTTAAAATATGCTTTCTAACCTTTATTCATTATAAAGGTCAAGTAGTAGTACTTGAATATTCAGTGTAAAATGAACTATTTAATTTAATAGGAAGTTAAGTAATAAACTGACTACTAAAGTGCTTTGCATCTGCAAGTATATGTTGTTGGTATGTAATATTTTCTTTATAATTTTTATATTCATTTTAATGATTGATGTTACAATTGCATGACATGCTTTTAACTAATGCTGAGCTCTTGTAGACAGGGAATATAGCTTATTGCTCCAACCTGAGACCCTGTTCATTGAGATTTATACAAGATTGTTGGGCTATTTAGTGGAAGGTAACATTCTCCAGGGTGACAATTTAAGAAAATGAACAAACATAACAGGATGAGAATCCAATATACAGTAAAATTTAGGATAAAACATATATTACATCCTTCTGGTACTATCAAACGGCTTACTTTTTAGGGCCTTTAAAAATAACACAGATAAAACAAGATATAACTAATAAAAAGAACTCACTAGGTTGTACAAACATATACAGATAAAAGCGAATCACCCTGAGGGGCACATCAAAGGAAGACTTTGTCTCATTCGTGATTATTAAAAGAAGGGGTAGCACAGGTGGGGGGAGGGGAATTTTGGCTGGCAGTGCTTGAATGGTATTTTGAGATATTGGGACTAGGGGGCGCACAGGTTTACATGATTTACATAGATAGGGACACTTAAAAGAGGTAGTTTAACACATTAAAAGCTAAAATGTGGATAATCCCTGCTATGAAAGAGTTATTCATTAAAATTATGCAAAACACTGCATTTGAGAATAACTGCAGAGGATCACATTACACAGAAATAATGGCAAAGTTGATCATTATTAACATTATGATCAAAATACTTGCCAAAAAATTAAGAAACTTACTACCCATGTGGGTTACCACAATATATAGTACACACTGAAACCTTGATAACTGGGTCCTCCCCATTTTATATAAAAACTGCAATGGGATTTATGAATACTTGACAATAGTAAACGGGGCAAACTGCTTAACTAAAAAATGGCTTAAAACAAGGAATCCTTGATCAATCAGATTGGCCATGGTTGGGGGAGGGCTCCGTTAGCAACCGAGACATATATAATAACATGGTATTTAAATTAAGACATGTGTTACTATCTTCCTGTGCGCCCGGCCCAGCACGGCTCATGTTAGACCAAGGAGGGAAAGGGGCGAAAAAGGAAATGTAATAGGGGGGGGGGGGGTTCCCGCAGCTATTAGAACATTGTTTATTGTTCCACTGAAAACAATAATTTACCAATTAAATTAAGTTAAAATGGCATATACATGTATTAGTCAATTTGCCTGAGGTCCAGGAGGTATAAATTTAAATTATCAATAAAGATGTGCACAATACATGAGCACAAAATATTAAAATGTCAGAAGTAGAACCTCTATAACCATATATTACAGGCAGATATATTTAAAAGTAAAAAGCTGTTCAGTGATATAAATAAATTATTAAAACACTCGAGTTTCCCCAGATATGGGAAAATGTCTATTAAAATTCAGTTTTTAATATAGAATGTGTTCTTATTAAGCTGCAGGACCCCTATTTGTATTTATATTTTATCTGTAATCTGGCAATCCACAAGATATGTTGCCAGAGCTTTGTACACTGGTAATTTATTTTTGCCAGTAGGATTTAAAATATTATTAAGGGTAAAATCAATGTTTAGGTTGGAAAAAAAGTGGTTTCAGCTGTTCTCTCTGTGTAGAGAACTGGGGGCACTGTGTCAGCAAGTGGTCGGTTGTAGAGGGGATCCCACATTGAGGACAGAGAGGGTCCAGCTTTAAAATATACTTTCCCGCGCTAGCAGGCAAAAGACTGATCCCCATCCTCAGTCGGCTAATAAATGCATTTGTTAATCATGATATTGGAGGAATATTGATACGGCTGACTGAGGGTTTTCTGGGCAATGGTGGAAGGGGCTTTGTATGGAGTGTTAGCGGGTGTCATGTTGTTCCACTCCCGCATAACATAGGCCTTGGCCCGGGAGTATATTTCTGTTGGGGCTAGTGGGTCCCTATATTAACCGACACCCTTTCGAGGCCCTCCCTAACCGCCCTGTCCGCCTGATCACTCCCCGGGATGTCTACATGTGCTGGGCACCAAACTAAGGTTACCTGTAAAGATTTGTCTAGGCACTTTTGATTCAGTTCCAAAATTTCATTTAAAATATCAGGCCTAGACCTGCTATTTCTAGTTTTGATGGACTCTAGTGATGATAGCGAGTCCGTGAAAATAGCAGTTTTAGTTGGCTTGTTAACTAATATCCAATAGTTCATTGCTCTTGTGGCTTTACCATATAATGTATTTGTTAACATGAATTCCAGTCGTATTTCTTGCCTAGCAGGTAGGCGGGGGCAGTGTAACGTTTTTACAACACATGCCAAACATGTCCAATTAACGACCATTGATAATTGGCAGGGGGGGGGGCAAGGGCCGCGAATTAACGGTTTGTAGGAACCGCGAATACGACGCATTGTATCTTCAAATAACAAAACTGGACCATGTTGTGATAACGGTTTCACAGTTTGCACAAGGCGTACATTGTTGTTTATTGTCCTTAAGTGACATCTATACGGTTTACTTGTTTACAGTAAATTACAATTACTCTCTAAGTAACCAATCAAAATGAATCCATTATCAGCCAATCAATTTCTTTAACAAAATTAGCATGATCTGGTCTTGATGAATAAACAATACAACCATTATGTGCTTGGAAGTACTTAACGCGGTCATTAGACAACACGTACCCAGGCAACGTATAATCATCTATGTAATGAGAAATTTGTGTACGGAACGATTAACAAATTAATTAACAATACATTTAACAATATCTTACATTTCTTTATATTTGCATAACACTCACTAAGTTATATCGCTCATTTACCACTGAAACAAGGTAAAACAACGACGTACACGTAGTTTATACATATTTCGGATAGGTAAATATTCGGACAGAGTGCCGTATATAGTAGTATTTACAAAACGAATATTCAAAACATTCCAATACCTAAAACGAATATTCGAATATTGAATTCAGTATTCGGTCACATCCCTAGTAATAAATCCGGTGTTTGTATGCCGATCTGGCCCATGTTCGGCGTCTTCTGAGATCGTATGGACATACACAAACGGTTAAAGTTTGGTCAGGACTGGATAAAATATAAAGTATGGGTCTTGGAAAACGTCATTTTTGCATTGTTGCATGAAAACGGGGCAATACCTCCAGTATTTCTGGTGCGATCTGGCCCAATATCTAGCCACCCGAGATTTTATGAGCATACTGTACACGTTTTATCAAAATTAGATACAAGTGAAGTATGTATCGCGAAAACGTGCAAATTATTGATGACATTATGGGCGACCACTGACGGCCGCTGCAGAAGAGGTCCATTAGCTCACCGAGCATTTCACATGAGCTAAAATAAGGGTTAGAATAAGCACATTCATTTTTACTTTTTACAGACACAAAACTATTTTTAACCAATCGGTGTATTTATTAAATTTTTTATTAAAATAAGCGTTTCAAAAAGAACTTATCAATCTCATAAGAATAGGTTGGTATTTTTAAATGGTTTGTTAAACAAAATTCATAAACATACATTTAAAACAAGAGGGTCGTACGGCCATAGGTCACTCACCTGAGTAGCAAGTTTTATGTTGATTGGGCAACAAATGTGGCATCTAGAGTGTTTACAAGCTTTTTCTTTGATTTGCCCTGGTGACCTAGTTTTTGACCCCACAAAACCCAGTTACGAACTCGACCGAGATATCATACGAGCAAATGTTTTGAGCAAGTTTTATGTTGGTTGGGCAAAACAAGAGGCCTCTAGAGTGTTCATAAGCTTTTTTTTCAATCTGACCTAGTGACCTTTTGACACCACATTACCCAGTTTCAAACTCAACTAAGATATCACAGGAACACATTTTTCTGTGAAGTGTTATGAAGATTGGGCAATAAGTGTTCAAAAGGCAAATGTTGAGGAAAAAAGACGAACGACGCACGATGGACAAAAGGCGAAATTTAGTAGGTGTGTTACCCAAGGACTATTTCTGTGAAATAAGTTTGAAATCAAGCAAGCGATTTCTAAGGCTAAAAAAAATAATGAATTGTTTCTCAGGCACTTTTTCCAACCAATCAGGAGGGAGGGCGAATTTTTATTTTATTGAATTATTTTTATTTTATTTTTTTCTCATACTCTGTTCTATTGGCACTATGCACTGGCTTATTAAAACAAGTAAATAACAACATAAGCATCCCTTTTTATTCCACATGCCTTCAAATTGATATACCATCAACATTAAAGTACTCCTATTTATAGAATTTAACTTTTCGTAATTCATACTCTTTATAACTATCAAAAAATAGGAATTATTTTTGCAATAAATCACCAGTAATTTTTGGAAAGGAAAATCAGCACTTGTCAATGCAGCTGGCATTTTCGTTTGTTTCCATAAGAGTTATATTGACACAGATTTTCTTCAAAAAATATGGAATGCTAAATATTACACAAGCAAAAGCATCTACGAAACAAAAGTTTCAGTCAACAAATAGACGATATTTATAACGGTTCCCAATCGAATGACTTTTTTCAAAATTTAGACAGTATTTCACAATTTGTGTATATACGATTTATATAATTTACTGGAAATAACGAAATCTCTACCGGGTAACTCTTCTTCCGCTATCTTATGCGGATTCGTTTAATTTTAAGCTGCTGTCTATGGGATCTAAATCAATACATCGTAATTTTAGTTATAGTTCTTATTAACTTTTATGGTGTTTATTCGTCCGAAATCTATTTCTTATTTACAAAAGGCATTGTTCAAAAGCACTTGGTACGAACGGATTTTACAATAATATACATGCTGGTTTACGCAAGAGTCATCACCAGTTACCTCATACAAAAATAGACAATAGCAAGTTAACAAAATGTTAGCACTTCACAAAATGTCAATGGTTAGTTTTTGTATTTTGTTCGGTAACATGTCCATTAAAAACACTTTCTGCAAAGTTTTATTTTTTTCAACATATTTCTTGACTGCTGCTTTAAACCCGGACTCGATCGTCAAAAAATAGTAAATAATATCTTTTGGGGGCATTAAATCAAATTCGTGGCGGGCCATTAGAAAACATTGTGGCGCTGCCCAAGAAACAAATCATTATTTTTTGTAGCCTAACAAGAAGATTTTCAAAGTTTTCTATACAGCTATATAAGGAAAATTACCCTGCTCCCTGGCGGCCGTGTCTTTTAAAGAATCAAAATGACGTTAATGAATTGGTAGAGTATCACAGAAGGACCGTTTATGTCAAATTTGTTTGAAATCCAGCAAGCTGTTTCCGACAAGAAGATTTTCAAAGTTTTCTATTAAAAAATATAAGAAAAACTGCCCCGCCCTTGGCGGCCATGTTATTTAACGATTCAAATCGATTTGAAGGAATTTGGTAGATGATCATCCAAGGAACATTTATGTGAAATTATTTTGAAATCCAGCCAGTGACTTCGGACAAGAAGATTTTTAACTTGTTCTAAATAACCATATAAGCAAAAACGGCCCCACCTCCTGGCAGCCATGTTTTTCAACGGAGCGAAACCATTTTTGAACTTGACCGAGATATCCTAAGAAAAAATGTTCTGATAAAGTTTCATGTTGTTCCGGCAAAATTGTGACCTCTAGTGTTCACAAGCATTTTCTTCAATTTGACCCAGTGACCTAGCTTTTGACACCACATGACCCAGTTTTGAACTCGTCCGATATATTATTGGAACTTTGTTCTGGGCAAGTTTCATGAAGATTGGGCAATATATGTGGTCTAAAGAGTGTTCACATGGTAAATGTTGACGGACGACTAACCACGGACCACGGACAAAAGGCAATCACAAAACTCACAATGAGCACGTTGTGCTCAGGTAAGCTCAAACTTTTAATCTTAAACGCCATTAGTTATTTGTGTATAAAATGGATGAAGTCGGTAGTGCAAGATTATAAATGCAACAGTCACTATGACAAAGTCTGCCTCGTTTTCACAAACAATGCTAGGTTGCAGAAAATACTATGCAACGTATTTATATTAAACTAATGATACATATACTGATTGCTTGTTACCTTACATGTGTATATGAGACACTTCTTTACTTATATGGTTCAACTTGAAAGTCGTCAGATTTGGCCAACCATTATCTAGTATGGTATTAATATAAAAGCATACTTTTGTACCAATTATAGAATAAAACACGACACCTAAAAAACGTAGTATATAAACTAGCGGTTAGTAGCATATTCTGTCATACCCGGTTGCTTCTTTTCGTTGTTGTCGTGTCCTACTGTTATATTTGCATTTTGAAGTGGTTCTTGAAGCCTCCGTACAGTTTCCTGAGAAGAAAGAAACTTAAGGTTTTATGCCTTTAAACCGGTTTAAACCCCCAATGCTTTGCATTGGTCATTCTAAAGCGGCGACATTCTGAAATATTGTTAACTTTGAAACATATATGACCTAACAGATTTTGAGTCATTTTGATAGAATACCGTAAATACCGATAGAAGGTTGTGAAATTAAACAAATAAATACGCAATTAAATATTACCAGTTTCGTCCTTGGGACATCAACACTCTGGCATACGTTCTGGTCATACTCTGTAAGTTTCACAGCACATGAAAAACAATACATCATACATTTGTATGACCCATAGCGTATGTAATGATCACAGCGTGAGCATACCATTAACACAAAGCAATCGTATAAGGAATGCTTTCGACACTCATGGATTTTAATACTAGTTATCCGTCACTCGTTGTTTTTTCATAATTCTCGATTAATACAACTGAAAACAAATTACTAAAGCAATATTTTATTCAATGTATTAACTAAAATCAGGCGAAAGTTTATTTCATAAAGATCAAAGGCGACAGAGATTTAACAGTTTGAATATCATTACCCACTGTCGGTAGTCATAGTTGTTCATTTTCACTAAATATTTTGTGTGATCACCGTTTGCATCAATGATTGCCCAACAACGCATAATAACATAATTTTACATAACGGTACACTCAAATATGACAATCATGATCAATATAGCAAAATAGCAACATGGGTGTTGTTTTATATGAAAGTTAAAACGACATATAATTCTAATGTCAGTATAACTCTCTCATTAATAGTTTGTTGCATTTTGTTGCATATTGCTTCTAGTGCTGGTATTTGTAATGGCTTCGGTGATTCGTTTCCAGTGTACAATGTAATCAAAATTAAAGCATCAATGTTTTACTTGTTTCGCTTACTGCATTACATATACTTTTTAACCTTGTGAAATAAATATAATGTGAAAGATGTGTATGCAAATACGCTTTGATAGGTTTCTTACTGCTATCGATATAAATGATATTACCTTCAAGATTGACACCATATGCAACTGGACCCCTCCAGGAAAAACCCAATGCGAAGGTTACACGCCTGTTTCGATACTCGGAACAATTCTCGCCAGTTGGGATACTGAATTTGTATGGCTGCCCCATGCCGTTGTATTTCACCTGAAATATATTTTAAACAAATAAGTTTCATTAAAAATGTCATGAAGTGGCAAGCGTCTCTACCTCAATGGATTTCATGTCATATACACAGAATTATCTACGTGGATTTTTTGCAAATGTATATAAGTTTTAAGCCAGCATTTGTATTGTATTAGATTAGTTTGTTAGTTATATTCATGTTGTAGATGTCATGAATATCAACTTGTAGTCAAACATTCATGGCATTACTGCTGAAAAGCTGAAATTCAAAGAAAGATATTATATTCATTGAACAGTTTTGGAAGCAAACATCTTTCTAAAATGAGTCTGGTACGAAACAAAACGAGTTAAAACTTATATGGAACAATCACCACAGATGGGTCTATTATCTCTTTAACAATCAATATTTTTCACTCTGGTCAAATATATCACACCCAGAGCAAAATTAGCTTTAAACCTACCCAGTGATCAATAGTATGTCCAGATCCATCCACAATTCCTGGTATCCTGACAAAGGTTTCTAGCCCTAGTTTATGATCCCAAATATTATCCCGTTTAACTTCTTTTCGTTTACGACCGCGTGCGTCAGCCTCTTCGTTACGCCATCTTGTACGTACCACATCTGTATCAACATAATCATTGCCTGGATTGCCCACTGCTAAGGCAAAAAATGTTCTTGGCGGTAAACTTGACGCTGATTTCATCTGTTCATTCTTCCTTCTGTTGTCAAATTTCTGGTCGTACAACTGCTGCCATTTGTCGCATACCCAGGATAAGTACTCTGGAGTACACATCTCGTTTTCATACTCTTCTAGTCTTGACTGTAGCGGCCAGTGCAGCAAAGAAAAGTACAAAAATGGTTCAATGTATGCGGTTTGTTTTCCATTTTGCATCATTCTGTTGTTCTGACTTTTGAGCAATTTCCCACTTAAACGCAATAGTTTTCTATAATCGGATGATATATCTTGTCTAGCATGTGCTTGGTTGTATGCTACGGAGAAATGTATTATGTGATAAGCGACCACAATCATCAAATCGTATTCTATGATCTCTTTGCATGTATCTAAACGCGACTGTAAGGTAGTTACTGTTTTGCCAAGTTTTTCCTGATTAAAAGCATACGCTTTACTCACTGCAGTAAATGAACACCCTACTTTTGATTCAACAGCTGATGAACTGGCATAATCAATCTTGTAAATGCGCTCAAATTTAATTCTCATGTCACGCACACATTTTTCTGTTTCGGAAAATGTTGACCTCTCATGAAATGGTCGTTTTGTCATAATAAAGACATCTTCCACGTGTCGTAGTGATTCAGATATATGACATTGCAGATCACTTCCATTGATGAAATCATCAATTTGAGGACGAAGCTCACGGAATGTACCTGCATGCGGTACGCCATTGATAAAATTCAGAAATGGTTGTTTGTATTTACTGACCAAATGTTCCACAACACTTAGTCCAACAGAAATGTCCATCACATAAAATGAAAGGTTATCCAATTTTCCGAGTCGTTGAGCTTCTTGGAATTTCTGTATTGCCTTGTATGCAAGCATAAGTAACACCTTTGGGTCTGTATTTGCTTCCTTCAGCAAGGATATGAGCTGTACTCTATATACTTGCCCAAATGTGTCATACAAAATTGGAACTTTATCAGATTCTTTCAAAGCCATGTGTATAGCTTCTTCAGCATTTAAGTACTTGTGAAAGTGGATGCAAAACCTTGCCCGTTGTTGGCTTACAAACGGATCTCTTGTTATTTGGAAACAAAGGTTCATTAGCTTATCTGTCCTTTCAAACGCATCTTTAGTTGTTTCCCAACTTCTCACTTCTGAAAGACCTGTTACAAGATTGGAAAATGTGCTCTTCTCATCTTTAAAAGATGTCTTTTGCCGTTGCCGATAATTGAATAGATTACAAACAACAGCAATAAATCTTCCTGTCGAGTATGCGTCAGGTGAATCTTTAATTCGTGTTTCCAAAAATGTCAACAATTCCAAGACAACTTTTCCTAAGTCTAAATGCTCTTTTTCCATAATATATTGCAGGCTGGCGTGTGCCATCAGCGGCGAAACCAATGAAACCCGTTTTCGCCCATCTACAGAACTTTGTTTAGTAAGCAGATCTAACGACTCTGTTGACTTTACGTTCCAGGTTTGTCTGAATGGAATGAATGCTCTCCTCCGAGCTCCTGAAAGTCCAACAGGGCCTCCAACTATCAAAAGGTCTTCGGTAGTCCAGCTATTAATTGTTGAAGTCTCCATGCCCATAAGTTTATCAAACGCATCAGTTACAATGGAAGCATCAGCATCATTCGAATTTATTACAGAGAGGTGCTGCACCAGTTTTGCTTCTTTCCTTTCAAGCCCAGCCATAATGCGCCGTGTGGTGCTAATGATGTATTTTTCATTGAAATCCTCTTTCATTACATTAAAGGCTATCATAGAATCAATTTCCTGTTTGCTTTTGGTTTCCTCCAAAGACTTCGAACGGTCCTGAAACCATAGTTTTTCCCTATCGGAAAGTACTTGCCTCAGAACAGGTGCTTCGTGTGATTTAATTATTCTTGTGACAACAACTAACAAGCAAAACAGTTTGCCCAACCGAGAACCATGATGGTATGAAAGTTTGTGTAAGTTTTCAATTAGCATTCCTAAGGCCTCTTCTTGGATATTATCGGCTAAAACAATAACTGGCTTCCTTTCGTCTTTGTCTTTGTCTTTAAAAGACCACAGTTCCAAAATCTGATCAGCAGTGTCCTTTTCAACGACGTTTCTTACTACACAACATCTGTATAGCTTGGAAAAATCTCCCTTAAACTGACTGAAATGCCATAGAATGTGTCGGCCAAGAGTGGTACCGCCAGCTCCAGGCTGGTGGAATATTTTTAAGACTTCAACTCTATCTTTTCCTTTATCTATTTTCCTCTCAATGTCAGTTCTCGATCTGTCAAAAACATCTCGCATACAAACATGCTTATCAAAAAAGAAATTCCACCACGACACTTTATTTCCTTTATAAAATGTCTGTTCTTCCTTGTCGAAAGTTTCCATTTTTGTAGACTCGTCCATTTCATCAAAAGCATGCTTGCATTCATCACAACTAACAAGTTCTATGTCAGTAAGTTTCAGGTCTTTTTGCTCCTTTTTAGTCATTGTTATAAATGTTCCAAAACTGGTTGGAAGTCTCAACACGCTGCCAGAAACACTTGGGAAGATAGGTGAAAGTACGTCACCAACAACATCTGGCCATGTTAGCCCAGAAAAAAATATTTCGTTCTGTGTCTCCTGCTCTAATATTGGGTTTAAATCCCTTCTAAGTTGTACTAAATTTTCTTCAAGATCTGTTATCATAATTGTGTTCGACCGAAACCTGCAGCAACATTCGTGAGCAAAATTGTAGAGAGGATCGGATTTTGAAAGCGTATCAAATACCAAGAACAGAAACAGTGATCTGCTGGAATGAATCTTTTCAGAATCTTCCAGAACACGTTTAACAAAGGGATGTCTCTTTGAAAACCAATCTGAAACTGGAAGGCATTTCATGTTTCTTTCATTATTACCATTGCAATAAATCCAATGTCTGCCGTATCCAATGTTAGACGGATATTGATCGTGACCTTCGTCATTAGCTATAAGAATATCGAAATATGCGTCGCCTTTTTCGATGTGTTTGATCAATGAAGTTGATGGATCAAAGTCAAAGACCACTGGGGATGACAAAAATGCTGATTTGATCATTTCAAGCATGTTCTCAGCATTTGCGACTCTTGAATATCTACCACATATGATATGAGGCACCATTTGATCGGTTACAAATGTATTCCCTGCAGTCAAACGTTTTTGTAATTCTGATCGTTTGTTATTTATGAATTTCTCAGGTTTTACATGCAATTGTTCCAAATGTTTCCTATGATCCAATGTCTCTTTCAATTCGTTTTTAAGACAGTCTGCCTTTTTAAGATCTATTGACTCAAGTAAGTATGTCCCTTGTCTCGATATGAACTTGAACAGTTTACTTTTCTGCTCGCCATGTGGAGGAAACAATACGGTGACGGCCGTGTCCTTCATAAATGTGCACGACGGTTTGATATCAACTTCAACTACAACACTTTCATCCTCACATGGCACAATAATAACCGGTTGAATAGTGCCTTCAAAAATTCGTTTTTCAGAACACGGTCCATGAAAGCAGTGCTGTAAGTCATAATCTATTGCAGCTCTTAACTTTTGTGCCGTGTAATCCTTATTTCGTAGACCAACAATCAGGCCTTCATTATTCTCCAGAGGCTTTATACCAAAATGAAATGTGCCATTCTGCCTCCCATTTATGCATGCTGCTGCAAATTTAATAACTTCAGCGGCAAAAAATGATGGATGCATTTCCTTTCGTTTTTTAGGACAAACGTAATTATGTACAGGTGTTAACAAAGACAATACCTCTTGGCTAACTTCACACTTTTTATAAACTATGTCACCAGAAGGAGCTCCAAAAGAGCGAAATTCACTTTTTAGTTCAGGACTTCCAACCGTAAGTTTTTGTTTAATTTTTTTCTGTATCTGAGCAAGTCCTTTGCGAATGCCAATCCCATATTTATATCCATGATTTTCAAGCTCCCGTGTAAAGCATTCCTCAATTTCAACGTCCGACATGTCAACAAAGACTGGCAATGAAATGCTTTCTGCTTTAATAACATCACTGATAATTATAACAATGTCTTCCTCTTTGGTAATGTTTGCTTGGACTTCGTCGGTCAAATACTGTGAAAATTCCTCACTAGCCATACTAGACAATGGTTGAATTTTGTCTGGAATTCAAAGCAATTCTAGTGTTTTAAATACACATGTGTTAACATATTTATTTAGATATGTTTGCGTTTAACATCAAATACATAATACAATTCGAAATGTCTTATTACAATGTGTCAGCCATTCATTACTACTTCAGAGCAAACACATCAAAGAGGTAGCCATAGGAACATTCAATAGCAAAAAATTAATAGTTATAAGTTACAACAGATTAAATTTAAAGTCAATGGCCTTAAATTTGACTTGATCAACCATTTGAAGCTGCAGTTATGTGTGGCATTATTTTGGTATTATTTGATCTTGCAGTTTTAACCAATGTGACATTTGTACGAGAGCTTCTTAACAATTAGATTTTTTTTCTTTTTTGCGCTTCTTGAAAAGCCCCTTTACGTATGTTAATTTACGATAAGGAAGAAGATACTCTGAAACAAATTGGACAACTGGTTGTGGTCATTAGATAAGCAGTGAAATGAGACGCAATATGCCGTCATAAACTGTTCCATAAACAAGTATTCACTTGCTTTACCTTTACCATCGGGGTACAAACGCCAAGCTTTTACAATTACCATTTATTCTTCGGCTTGTCAATCAATGACACTAACACTACAGTCAACAACAGAAGCTTACTAGTTACGTCTTGTAATTACCAACCTTGACATAAGTACTATATTGTAACTAACAAATAGGTATATTATAGACAATAGCTACCCAAGCATGCACATGCACAAACCTTGCAAAGGTGTCTCATCAAAGGCCAAGGAAGACGATTTACAGACAATTCCTTTGAATCTGAAAATATACGTGATTTGAAAATTTCATTTTATTTTATTTTCCGAAGTCCATAATTTACCAATTTTAGGCACTTGAAAATACATATAGCACACCTGTCTAAACGAAACTTGAGAAAACCAGATTATGTAATGCACGTTTGTATTACAAAGTGCCGTAATGGACTGAGAAATTCGCCGTTAAAATTTAACAAAATTCCTATCTTAATATTTCAAATTGATAAATAAAATGGAATGCAAGTACGTTGGTTTATCAATGATAATAATTATTCTTCACATGTTAACTTCGAGACACATATTTAAAAATCAATACAGTTCTGCTCTACTGTTTATGCAGCATTTTGTATTTTATAAGACTGTAATATTTCTTCAAATTAATGTAACTCATGCAAAATCTTATCCAAAGCAGGACTATTTCGTGAGTAAAAAAAGTCATGGTGTAAATGTGACAGGCCACTTAGTTTATTAATATACAACCTAAGTAGTTTACATATATTGAAAGAAGAAATCGTCGACGATGATTCCAAGAAAGTCCCAAAACTAAATTCCAGACTTCAGACCGATTCCAAAAACAAACAAGACACTGTACTTGATACACAAACACACATGCCCCCGGTGGGTACTGGACAACCAAATTGATTTATTTTAAGTCACAATTAGGTATAGGCCAACGCGAGTTGGGTGATACGGGTGAATTAGGAATGGTCATAAGCAACAACTGTGTAAGTATTAAAGTGTTGTAGTAAGCCGTCTTGGCGATAGAAAAAAAATGGTGAAATCTAGTTAAACAAGAAATAGCCTATTTGAATTATTCTTATTCCAAATTATGTCAATGTCAAGGTCAAAGTGAGGTTGGGTGATATGGTCGGATTGGGAATAATCATAAGCAACAACTCTATCCAAGTGCTGTAGTACGCGATGTTGGTGCTAGACGAAACGGTAAGATCTAGTTAAGATCTAGTTAACCTCAGAACCGCGTACAGAATCACAGACGGAAGTACAGGACAATCACTATATGCCTCCAGTGCAAAACAAGCACATACCTGCCGTTTTTATTATCATACTGCACGTCGGGGTATATTTCCTTCATGCATTCCAATATCAGGTGAAACTTGGTACAGCACTTGCGTTGTTCTTCCACGTATATGTGCACGTCCTTACCAGCCCGTTTGTTATCTGGGTTAGACTGGAAACCAGCCTCAATGATCTTTAAAACACTTGTCTTCTCTAGCTTCTTGAGTTCCTTGTCTGAAATAAACACGATGTACTTGTAAGAACATACACAGTAAATTAATTTACTGTTTTCTACATACGGGGAATAAACAACTCGTAGAAGTATATTTATTCATAATCCTGCTTTCGTTGATGTGGTTTTTAACAGCAAGATGACTAATTTAATTCAGGTAAACACTTGTTTAACACTTGATAATGTAAAAGTAAGAGAAATACATGTACGTTTTTTCGTTATGATTTTTCAAACTCTTTGTTTCCCTTATATACTGTTTAAAAATGGTTTACATAATGACCATGTTTGACAACAGAAAGAAAATTTGACTACCTTCTAACGTGGTATGATTTGACGTGGTACACATGGTTCAAACAATCGTTATATATTCGAAAGAATTGACTGGTGGAAATACTTCGCGTAACATATAGTTTCTTTTGTTTAAATTTGATAGGCCCAGTCATGCAAATAATATCTTTGTTATTGTTAACATATTAACACTTGTATTGTTCATTGTGTTTTTACACTAGAGAGTAGATCAATGAATCTAAACAGCAAACCTATATCGGTCTCTCCTGTTGGAGATGTAATCTGTTCTGCGATTACTTCGTTAAGGTCTCGCAAACACATTTTCACGACGTTCGTTCATGACCTCCAACACCACTAAACAGGCCTTTTCTTCGACATCTTGTTCCTGGTCGATTTCACGCTTCTTCAGATCACTAAGAATTCCCTCGGCTCTTAGTTGACCAGTTAGTACATCTAAGTCAACGAATCGTGCAATACTTCGTGAACACACGATGATCTGATACCTCATGTCCAAATCAGTCTCTGAAAGTGGAAAAATAATAATTGGAGTATGCCTATGAAGGCGTTCAAACGGGTCCTATGTCATTAAAATAAAGATTTTAACAAACATAATTAAAAGATATAATACGATATAATTATAACTATAGCGGGGACACTAAATATGTAATGGTGTTCAAACATTTTTATATAAATATATTACATGCAGGCATTCAGACTAGTAAAACATACTCCTAGAGCCAGTGACATGAAACTACTGGTCTGTAAGTTACTGTTGGAAGAGAACAGAGCAAAACAAACAAGTAGTTTTTATAAAGAAAGGGTCAATAAATGACACGTCTGAAGCAACACTGAATGGACTTGGTTTTGACTATCAAACAGTCCACACTATGATGATGCATATCTAATAGTTATTGTTGAAGACGAAAGTTATAATGACGATCATGACGTTATTGGGTTTTAGTTGATTGAGCAGTTTAATCTAATGTATACAAATAACATGTATCAAATAAATAATAAGTGTCAAATGGCCCACCCTGCAGTTCTATTTCTATAGAACCATAACTCAACCGTGACATTTATACATTTAATACCCTTATTGACAAGGATCTGATAAGAGTGTTACATATGAGTGTCTCCTACAAGATATCAACAGTAATATAGATCGAGTTAAATGTTACCTGTTATTGAACTGTCACACTGTTGCATTAGTTTAGTTATCATGGCTTCACTACAGAGTTGTAGTCTAGCTCGATGACTGACACGGGTGACAAGGGTTTGCTTTTCTAACTCTTGAACAGCGCATTCCAGTCTGTCAGTGTAAGTTTCAACCTCTGCACCACTTCTTGCAGTCGTCACAGCAGCATCAAGTTCGTGGCATATGGATTTAAGAATGTCAAATGTTCTATGGAATACATAATCTGTCTGAAGTCGCGCATTTGTGGCATGGGCGAGTTCATTTCTACATTTTGTACGAAGTTCGCGTATGTCCTTCTCGTTTTGTTGTGATGTTTGAAGAAGATTAAGCAATAGAAAGGTCAGCAATGTGATGTCCATTTTATCCAGTGACACATTTGGTGAATTCAGCAGCTTCACTTGCTCTTTGTGCAATATCTTCTTCTTTAGGTGATCCCGTATTACTGACTGACAAGAAGGCTGGTTTAAAAATGTCTTTAAATCGATTGCTAATAAGTTTAGTTTGCAATCGGCAAGAAGTCGCAGGAATTCACCTCCAATGTCCACATTCAGTTTGAAAGCCTTATCAAACCGCTGGTTGTTTTGAAACTCCTCCATGTTGGGTACCCCTGCTGGGATGGTTGCCATGGTGAATGGTGACTTTCAGATTCTCAAATGTGTCACATCATGAAACGCATTGCTATAAAGTCTGAAAGGAAGGAAAATAAACAGTTTCAAAGTTAGCTTAATCACACAACCGTTTAAAAATATTCCTGTCTCGGTTTTTTTTATTTCTCACCTGAACCATAGAAATGATTTGTTTATTGAAATTGCAAATGTAAAGTTTTTAGAATGATGCTGTAAAAAGATAGCTTCTTGGGCTTAACGTTGGCCTAAATCCACGGATACCCAAGTCGGTCACAACGTACACAGTTGCCTGTTGAGCTCGTGTCACCGTTGCCTGTGGATAGAGTTACGGTTTCTTGCGAGTTTAAATAGGGCTAACACCACACGTCTTGTTACACAATAAATACAATCGTGCAAGTATTCACATTTGTCCTCAATGTAATATATATTTTAGACTTGACACCATGCGATTCGCCATTAATTTGGTTTTTAGCATCGCCTGCCAATTATATGGGAGGGATCCGAACTGTCGTTCAAGGAAGATTTATCATTTTTGAAGAATGGAATGTTTCTGTGAATCTTGAGGTAAAAAAAAGACAAAAACAACAATTCTACAGAAAAGGCAAAACGTGTTTTCAGGTGTTACAAGTGTACTTATACTCCCAATGCCAATGTTCTCCATGTAATTGTTTGTCATTAGATATGTCATTTTAGTAATTGTTACCATAGCAACGCACCAAAATGCCTGTGAATCAGTTGCAATTGAGAAACTTCATATAGTTTACAGGATGGACGGTAGCAACTTTACCCCGCCCAGTTGCTCCAACCTCAGGTATAAGATATTTTCTTTATTGCAAAGTAATAAAAGCGACATATTGTTGAAAAATAAAACAAAATAATTTCCCTTTTTTTTCGAGTAGCAACAATAAATGATGGAATCGTTAAGGACAAAATATATACAAAAACAAGGCCATTATGATTTTGTGCTAAAATGTTTCAGTCGGTTTCGAACTAGTGCCTAAAAATCGCGCACTTCAATAATAATTTCCCAATTTATGTAATGCATGTGCGCACCGGTACATCATGAAGGTACAGTTGATTTACATAAATTTTACATCTATTTTCGCGCGCACGCGATAATGCCATCGATAATCACTGTTTAAGTATATACTATCATTCAATTATATACGTTTGCTTGAACTTAGAAACAATGCAATGATCGTAATATATATTGATTCAATATTAACATCCTTTATTCTTCAGATAATGTAGGGCCGGTGTAACATTAAATATTGGCCCCGTTGAACTTTGACCCCATTGGTCCCTTTTCAACGTTTAGAATTGAACCCCCCAACATTTCATCATTAGATTTTGATCAAAAGGTCGTTGAAAACTGACCAGTTGTTAAATCTGTATCAGTCATGGGGTCGAATTTTAACGGTTAGTAAAAACACACATTGATTAATGATTTATTAATATAAACATTATAATTATAACGTGTAAGTTATACGAACATAAATTATATTAATAATCTAAACATTGGGGCACTTATAATCAGCGAAAAATAAGTGAAACATATAACTATAGGGCTTATGCTGTACTAATTTTCCTTTACAAAGTATTTTATGCAGATGAAGTTTTAATTTTATTTTCGGTCGTGTAAAGGTAGTGTAATGTTGTATTGTGACTCCGTCAGTCATTTTACAACGTTCAAAACAATATCCGGCAATATCTACATCTTGCCGGACAATCCGGAAAGTATAACTATGGTCAGTAAATCCGTGACAATGTCCAAACTATTGTCATACAAAACGTGACATGGCGGAATAAAACCGTGACATAGTCAAAAACAATATTTTGGTATTTTTTCGATATAACCATTGAAATCATACACTTGAAACCAATGATTATCACTTATTGTTTACTAGAGACGAGCCAGTGTTTATGTTTGGTGCCTACTGAAAGAAAAATCGAAATGTAATATATGATGTTGGTTAAAAACTGATATACACACGTCTCAAACAAAATATTCTTTTTCGCACAGTGATAAAATAATATATAATTGACGCTCCATCAAATTTGCAATTAGTTTTTTGCTTAGTTATCAGTAAAGTATCAGAATTTACCACTTTATTTTTTCTGCTTGCTAAATATCACAAGAAACATTGACACTATCGACAGGCAGCCGTAACGCGAGCTCAACAGGCAACATTGTACGTTGTGGCCGACTTGGGTCCCCGTAAATAGATTCCATTGTCTACACTACGCACTCTATATAAATGTTTCCTACTTCGAATCTAGACAAATTCGGTTATGATATTTTATCCGACCACTAAATGATTTTATAGAAGAAAATCTAGGATGTCAGATAAACTTAAGCTTTATCCGACACCTAGCCTTTATCTAACACCTATATGACGGACTACTTTTTGTACCTTTCATTTCCGGTTAAAGGTCAAATGAAGTTACGACTTGTTTACAATTTCACTCGATAATATTAATCAATACATTAAAGAAGCATTTAATTTTATGAATAATAAAATTGAAAAATGTACATTTTTTTGTTATTCTATATAATTACACTCAATTTCAACAATAACAATATTGCATACACAATAATAGACTAATACAAAAAAAAAACATAAAATATATCAACAGTGAATTTAACGTCGTCTGCTTAAAATCCAACATAAACCTGTCAAAGAAAAAAAAATTCAACACTAACAATATTGCATAAACAATAATAGACTAATACAAAAAAAAAAAAACATAAAATATATCAACAGTGAATTTAACGTCGACTGCTTAAAATCCAACATAAACCTGTCAAAGAAGAAAAAAAACATGTCAGATAATATTGATAATGTCACATTTAACATTATATGGGATGATTTAATGCAAAATGAAACTGAAACTGAATTATTTAATACAACAAACATCAAAAATGAACAAAATGGCAGTGAATATTCTCACAGTTCAGTTCACACCGTTCAAGAGGTATCGTTTGAAGAATTTATTCAACTGTATGGATTGATGTCAATTAGTGTCGCTCTCAACTTCACCGAATCTCCTTCAGACACACTCTCAATTTTACGGGGCAGTGTTCAATGTTCAGAATTTCAATATTTACACAAAGTTAATCCAACAATCTGTGCTGTTCGGATGTTTCTTTGTTGATTTCCGTGTTTCGCATATCCGTGGTGTGTAATTGACACATGTGCTACTACGTGACTCAGGCTTGTTTGCAAATGGCTGCCGGTAACTGACTAGAAGAAAACTGTTGGTTATTTTTCATTAAATTCTTCATATTGTATATTTAGAATGTGTGATTTAAGTAACTGATGAAATTTGAATCGAAGTGTGTGGTGTTTATTTGCTTTGTTTCTCCACAATTTTACGCTAAACTTGTGAACTATTTCGCGTTCTAGCGTAAGGAATTTGCTTGTTATTGTATTTATACGCGAGTGAGAAGGCTATGTACAAAATTAAAAGTACTCGCTCCGATTTTTTTTAATTAAAATATTTTAAAAATATTTATGCGTAGAAATATTTTCATGCGGTAGGATAAATAGAATATTAGGTTAGTGTCTTAATGTACTAGAGTTTATTCGGCTCGTCTACGTTTTCTCCAACTCGCCGAATAAACTCAAGTACATTAAGACACTAACCTAATATTCTCGATATATTAAACAAAAGCATGCCATGGCAATATGAAATGAATGGGAAATCGCTTAGCAACGTCGTCATTTGCGAACACAGGTGCACAACGTCAACTTTTATGACGTCATCGAACAGTGTTTATTGAACGTGTAAAACACCAAAACATATTCCTTTTTGGTACATCTCGTTTTCTTATATAAGTATTGTTTTAACTGTAACTCTTGGTACATTTCTGCTGTTTGTGTATAACGAAACAGAAAATAAGCACAAAGTCTTGGGTTCGTTTGTATTCAATTATTATTAATAGTGGTACGGTTCAGTGAATTACAAATAATTATATTATATCGAGTTCAGTCTGCAGTTGACTGGTGCAAGCGTAATCACGACTAATTTATGGAATCCGGCGTTCCACGCTTTATCCAGATCTCGTGGATGCAGGTGTTGTTAAACTAAAGATGTATTTATTAATTATTTTAAGTTAAAAAGTTGAAACGATGTTGCTTCCTGGAACATGTTTTTGGTTCTGGCGCGTGAGCTCGTGAAACGATTCCCTACATTACGTCAAAATATTATACCCTTTTAAACAGGTTAAAAACTACTAACATATAATAATGACGGGAACTGCACCCTGTCACATAACTATCTGATTGTTTTATACCTTGAAATAATAAATTCTCTGGTGATCAATAAATGGACACAACGTTTTTACAAAAATTCACCTTTGATGACTGGTGTCCTTGTGAATCGGT
Source organism: Congeria kusceri (assembly GCA_027627225.1). Lineage (NCBI taxonomy): Eukaryota > Metazoa > Mollusca > Bivalvia > Myida > Dreissenidae > Congeria > Congeria kusceri. Next base: position 48,690,342 of record CM051039.1, on the reverse strand, counting down.
ATGATAACTGCTTATCTCCATCCGCTTGGAAACGCACCCGTGTCAAGGATCAATTGAAACAGTTTGTGTAAAGCTGCTATCACGGGTACGGTTTTCAGTACACTATATGGTATGTTATCCAAGCCGCTTGCAGATTTTGATCGTGTTTCCATTACAGCGTTTGATACTTCTTCTATAGTGAATGATCTATTCAACGTGTTGTTTGTGCATTTAAAGGGCGTCATTTATATTTATTTCTAACATAGTCTTGTGGTTTTTAGCTGTGGTTTTTAGCTGTTTGGTAAAAGATATCATCAAAATCGTCACTCCTTTCACCACTGTAAGTTTCTCAAAGTCCGCCCGCAAACGTTCAAACGCCACGTTTCCATCCCTTGACGGATTCTACCATTCTCATCGATGATTTCAACTGGTATGCGAGTGTCCTTTTTTGGTCCGAAATGTTTAATCTTGTCCCAAAATAAATTTGGGTTGCTAGTACATGTAGACTCAATATCAACGGAGATTGACCTCCTGTAAGCCCCTTCGGTTTGTTGTAACCTTTTGTCAAAGACGTGTCTTGCATTGATATACAATTGACGTAGTTCTGTGAACCAGTGCATTTAACGAACTCATTTTCTCTATCGCGTAAATTTTCCCATAGACCCGCGAGTTCTTCATTCCATTATGGCTTGCCCAGTTTACGACGCTTACTAGTATTGGTTCGCCTTGTGCGGACAGTCGGTATTGTGTTTTGTATTTCTGTTGTAATTGTGTCATAGAGTTTCGCGACAATACTAACGATGTGATCTATTTATAGAATGCAGGCATCTATTTATAAATGGATTATCTCTTTATTATCGACAAAATTTAAACAGACTACAGTTTTTCTGGAAAGATTATGAAATTGTTTCAAAGATCTGTCAGTAATAATTTAACCACTAGTAACATGAAGGGTTAATGTATCAAAAACTATTATAGTATAATTATAATGTTATGTTCAATGAGCATTCGGTTGCCTTAATAATTTATAAATATATCTGAAAATGCACACTAACAACATATTAAAGCACTTACGAAGCCACTTAAACTTACCGAGTGAATGTAATACTCCGCCGCGGATGAAAGTAGTCCACTAAGCCAGAATGCTGCGTACAACTAACGGGTTAAAATATGCATATACCAAGGCGCGTTCATCAACATCTGCCATTTCACACTGCAGACGACTGCATATCTGCATTACTATCTAGTTCTACACGATTACTCACATATCGCAAGCGTGCTTTACGCACACGACGAATATTAAAGGGACCTATTCACAGAACACTAACATACAATATATAGGGTTATGTATAGAAGTCAGAATGTCCGAATGGTTAAGGCGATAGCCTTTTAATTCGGAGGTCCCTTTTTTTCTTCTTTTTTTCTAAATACTTTTCTTGTTAGTAAACTTGAGCTTTCTAGTTCCGATACTTAAATCTGTCAAGTTAAGACATTTAATTGCATACCTCAAAAATTGCTAAAATCTATAAACAAATCCCTTTAACGCACTTATTCAAGGGAGCTTTTAGTCAAGTCCTTACAGTTTTGGTAGAATGCCACAATCGTGCGTTAAATGTAGGTTAGGCGTAAACAAAATATGTTTGTTGCAGGTAACATGCCCAAAAATATTAGGGTAGGTAGGTCGGGATTTTTTTATTATTATTATTATTATTTTTTTAAATGGTCAACTTGACGATTCTGAATAAATATTCAAAACGTATCAGTAATATCCTAAAACATTGTTTATACGTGGATACTATCAAAACAAAACACTTATTTATCCAAAAACACATTTAATTATTGAAAAAGGTAAATAAACCAAAAATCAATCTGACAAACCCAATAACATGTTCTAGGGTCGGGGCATTTTTTTAGGGTAGGTCAGGTTACCTGAAACAAACATATTTTTTTTACGCCTAACCTACATTATTATCATTTTTATCATAATGCAATTGTTTTCCGACCAGTTTTCAACAAGACGAAACTTGACAGTAGAGAAGAATTAGATAACATATAAACTGCTCCTAAGCAATAATATACCACAGTACCAGCTCCTGTTCATAATGAGTTGGCAGAGACAAAAAGCACAATTGCCGTCTGCATTGCCTCCGACAACTTTTGAAAATATGAAATAACAATTGCAGACGCAAACCATAATGTACATGTTCATACAAACTGCCTTTTTATCGTATACGCTAAACATTGATGCATTCACTGACACGGTGTGAATAAACAAACAGCTGTGTAGGATCATATTTTTCACATCATATTTTTCACACGCATGTGAAGAATAGGATCTCATTTGTCACATTTATAAGTGTGAAGAATGTGATTGGCCAAAAATGGGGTATGCATACGATCAAATTTTTCACATATTTTATGGTGAAATTGTATCGCGACAATCGATGAAATCATTATTGGGAGCATAGTTATACATTAATCATCATCATCATCATCATCATCATCATCATCATCACATCATCATCATCATTATCATCACATCATCATCACATCATCATCACATCATCATCATCATCATCATCATCACATCATCATCATTATCATCATAATCATCATAATCATCATCATAATCACCATCATCGTCACCATCATCACTGTCGTCACCATCGTCATGATCATTATCATCATCATTATCATCATCATCATCGTCACCATCGTCACTATCGTCACCATCGTCGTCATCGTTATCATAATGATTTTCGTCATCACCATTATTATCATTATACTTAACATCATCCTGATGATTATGGTCATCACTATGAGAAACTAAGCCCTATTTAGCAGCTACTTATGTATGCATGCACTTAATCGTTAGTAAATACGTTTGTACGGTCTAGTTAGGAAATAGAAATGCATATGAACGTACGTACAAACAAACGTACTATTTTGGATTATTAAAACCAAAAAAAAACATGCATATGTCCGACCGAACTAGAATATACGTATACACGGACGGTAATATGATGATCTTATTAAAACCTCCGCACATGTAAGTACGTACGTTTGGAAAGTATTGTAGCGTAGCGTACCGTACCTCCCGTATCGTATCGTTCCTAACCGTACCGTACCTAACCGTACCGCACCGAACCGTACTCTACTGTACCGTACATTTCAATACCATTGCATTACAAACCATACTGTACATTCCATGCTATGCCATGCCTTGCCATGAATCCATGCCATGCCAGGCCAAACCGTACCATACTTACCCATCCGTTACCGTGCCATACCATATCGTACCATACCATGCATACCGTACCGTACCGTTAATCATTCCGTTTGTTTTTCGGTCACATACAGTGTGAAAAATAGGATTATGATTTAACAAATTCACTTTTTTGAAAATTTGAACACGTTTTTTTCATGTGTAAAGAATATGATTTGAGTGCATATCAAAAACTGGATTCGATCACAAATTTCACAGAAAATGTGAAGAATGAGATTGCGTTGTGTGAAGAATGAGATCCTATTTTTCACACCTGTGAAAAATGAGATCCTATTTTTCACACCTGTGAAAAATATGATTTGTGAAAAATATGATCCTACACAGCTGTGCACAATATATTGAAAGAAAATCCCAAGTCAATACAGAGTCAGTATTTAATTTCCTGCGATTTTTCAAAAAATTTCATAACCACCTCCATCATGCTTATGATTCTCCTAGTATTCACACACATAAACAATGTTACCACGATACGCAGTTTAGAAAATGATAAATGTGTCAAGTACTTATAACTCACAGAATCAGCCTCACGATGCCTGTACGTGTATTTACTATTAAAAACTGCCTCTACTACTCTGCATTATGGCGTACCATTTGTGCCAAAAGTATAAAATATATATTATATATACGCTAGCTAAAGATTCAAAGCGAAGATTCAAGATTGGAAGATATTCACTGTTTGTTTTTCCAGCGTAGCGAATACGTCAGGTTTTGTGTTAAATAGACAATCCATATGGTTTAAAGAAAACATATCAGTATGGTTGTGTATGAATAAATTCATTTGTATCATTGGCAATAAATGTATTGTTTATAAGTGCGTGACAATAGACCGATTCGGGTTTTGCCACGAATAATTGAAACTCCTCCCCTAGCTATTTATCTGAAATCGTGATAATGTACAAAATATGCCCTACCATCGCCCCTTCAAAAGAAGGGCGGCATATTGGTTTGCAGCTGTCGCTTGGTCTGTCTGTCCATCATAACCTTTTCCTGCAACGAGCCATCGGTATGGGCACTGAAGTCACATCTTGTTACAAACACGTGTTACAGTTTAATGTTAATTGCTATTTTAAGAGGTTAATCTTCATTTACACTTTAATGTATTAAATAAATAAAGTGTGATGTTCGGGCGCCCGTAAACCGGTTTAAACCCCAATGCTTTGCATTGACCGTTCCCACGGAGGTGAACTCATTTAATTCATTTGTGTTTTGTATTTGTTATGTGTTTTATGTATTGTCACAATTTGTGCTGTGTTGTTTTTGGCAATTGGTCACTTGCCATACATGTCAATAAAGGAACGTGTGCTGCTAATAAAATATCTCTCCTGCTGATGCAGCTAAACATAGTTCCACATGCATGCATTAGAAACAACACAGCAATCTCAACGTGACCACAGAACATCTGCAAGAATTTTGTATATTTTTTATTTGTGTCATGGTATCAAAATAATGTGGAAGGAACACAACAGAGTTTAAATGAAAACATGATGAAAATATAGTCAACAGATATATGTGCAGGCAGAAATCTTTGAAAACGGAACTGTGGATTTATGTTCACCAATTCATTATCTACTTTGTTGAGCACCAACAATAGTTATAGCCTGATAGTTTTCACAAATTAGTTGCCCACAACAATATGCCTGATGCATATTCATCGATGAGTCTGATGTAACACCAGTTTCAAAATTGTCCAGAATATGAACAAACGCTGCTCTGTTTAAAAGGACAAGATTTATCGGTGTTTTTATCAGACTTGTCAGAACGTCTTTGCCACAGAACCACTGTATCGCATTGTTGATTTCAGAACAAGACGGCATTGACGATAAAAATTAGGAATGCTAGGTCTCTAAAGGACCATGCCCTTGGATCATTCCACCTGTTGTGACTGATCACATCAAAACTTGTTGTAGACATATGTAGAGTAGGGTTTGGCAAAATCAATTGTCCGTATTGTCCGAAAGCATAAACGGACAATTGAAAAATTAACAGAATTTACTATAGAATTCCTTTACGGACAAGTTGCGAATAGCATATTCTCAAAAACGGACAAGTAAGGCAATATGAAATTTTGCCACCCCTGTAGAGCTCGCAAACTTTGCATATAGTAATAAACTAAACTGACTAAACTAAATCTTTTGTAGTGATTGTGTCCTGCAACTACAGTGTGATCTGCACTTGTCTATCATCAGTGTCATGGTGGCAGTTATACATACCACAGGTGCAGACTTCATCCTTACAAGCAATACATACATGCATTTAGTGTATTTTTATCAAATTAGTACAAAATGTCCTAAAACAACTTATTACCAGCAAAGAATTTGCGATTTACATTTCAACGCAATCAAGTTCAATTTGGGCATAACTGCTCTTCCAGAGTTAAAAAATTTACCTGTACTATCCCTGCTGGGTACGTTAATTATTTGCAACCTATTTTGGCACTAAATAAATAACATTCTAATGTATTAAACTGAATGATTTCTACCAGAATACAACATTAAGGTCGATTTAACATCATATTTTTCGTCGGTTTGGTAACAGTCGCGAAAATATATGACAAACCTCTATTTGTTAACAAATTCTAACTAATTTGGCATCTTTTAAGCAATAAGTACTTTGATAACATACTTATTGATGTGCTTATAAAAATCTTACATTTTGATAAGTGTTTTTCCAAAACATGTTTGGCAACTGAATGATGTCTACCATATTACAACATTAAGGTCGATTTAACATCATATTTTCCGGCAGTTTGGTAACAGTCGCGAAAATATATGACAAGCGTCTATTTGTTAACAAATTCTAACTAATTTGGCATCTTTTAAGCAATAAGTACTTTGATAACATACTTATTGATGTGCTTTTAAAAATCTTACCTTTTGATAAGTGTTTTTCCAAAACATGTTTGGCAATTGTTTACCAACAATGCACACACATTTGCAGACAGCTGATTTCTATGGAACACACTTTGTGTCATTTCAACTTGAAGAAAATGCAAATAAATGCGTATTTTGGGGTTTCCCACCAATATTTTTTTCTAGACTTTATACAGCATGAATGTTATTCATAACTTTATTATTTAATGTTGATAAAATAACTGTTGCATTTAGTTTGAGGTTGAAATGTAGATTCACTGGACTAATTGTTCATGGATTAATTTCCATTCATCGAAAATCACAAACATTACCACGTGCTAATTTAAATATGACAAACATTATGCACGTGCTCTTTTGTGTGAAACCGGTTTACCGCTAAACACGTGATGTTCAAGTGCGATGATTGGATATTGCAGATTAATTTGAATATGATTGACATTTGTGGAAGCGTATATTTGACAAACGCTTGACCACAGAACCAATCTTAAAGTACAATGTAGTGTTATTGCCCAGAATAGACGTTTCCACGCATGTCAGGCACATGCAAATCAATCTAGTATTTTATCTAATCATTCTAATGGAGTATCACGTTTTCTAGTATTTGATCTAATCACCATACTCGAATATGACGTTTTTAACGGTTTAGCCCTTTTTTACATAAAGAGCACATCGGAAAGCTTGTGATGCGTTTATGGTTACCGATGAATGAAAATAAATCATTCTAACGTGATACTCGCAATTTTTTCTTAAGACAAAGAATACATTTATCGTTGTTAAACTACCCTATAAACAACTCCTCCTGTCGTTCTGATGCGTGGCTATTCAACCACTCGGGCTAACGCCCTCGTGGTTTAATTCCTAAGCATTAGAACTCCAAATCTTTGTTTATTGGCCAATTAACAACGATTAATCAAAAATTATTTTTTAATTCAATAATAGTTGGAGAGGACTTTAAACTTTAGTGACCCAAAACATGACAGGTCTATACTTTCGCGATATTACACATGTAAATTTCTTGCGCGATATATTACACAAAACATATTTGATCGGTGTGTACACAAAGTCGGATTGGCATATACATGTACACATGTTTGAAGTAACAGCCGTCTTTGTTTGTCTGCATGTTGGAAATGCAAAAGAAACCGGTTTGTTTATCTCAGAAAGCTGTGGCGCGGGAACTGTGTACGAGATCATAACAGTGTCAATGTCAATTTAAAGGGACCTGTTCACAGATTGGCAAATTGACAATTAAAAAAAAAATTCATAGATCCCAAAAAGAAAAATACAGTATATATCGTTTACAAAAAATCTTCATTTGATATAGATGCAATAATAAAGCGTTTATAACGCTTTTCTTCGGTATTTTGGAAAACTCGGGTATCACGTAAACAGCGTTATAAGAACACACTCATATTTGTAAGTCAAAATGGATGAGTGGTCAAGGCATCAGTCAGTTTTGATCCCGACGGTCGCGTAGGCAAATGTTTTAATGTACTTCTTTTTTTTTCTCAATAGTTTTTGTTTTTGTTAGTCCAGATGCTTTACGTTTTGCAGTTAAGATATTAAAGAGCATTTTTCAAAAATACGAAAATCTGTCAACAAATCCCTTCAAAGGAACAGTTTCACTGATTGACAATTTCCTAAATTGTTGGTCAAGGAGCGAAATAGCACTCCTGACATAGAAACATATTGGGAATTACGGTTCGTTAACGATTATTTATCAGTTGAAATAGATAACATTATAAAGCGTTTGAAACGCGAAACGATTGATTTATATTTGCATTATTTCGGTTGCTATCGTTGAAAAATTGTTGAAAACACGTGAATAACTTGCATAAAGTAAAAAAAAAAACACATGATTGTTTTGCATGATTGTTTTTTATCCGTTGTATTCTAGCTTTGAACTTACAGAACGAGTAACGTCGATGTACTGCATTGAAATATCAAAGATTCAGTCCTCGATTCTCGAAATACTCCTTCAAGGCGACTCCCAGTATCTCGTCTGTACCCCGACCTCGAATGCGCTGGTACCCATCCACGTTAAGCGACGCTGGAGACCGGCCGTGCACCCTAGCTTCCGGAAACAGCTCTCCACCCGGCGGCGAACGGATCATGACGTCACCGCTGTCGTCATAGTGACGTGGTGTCTGCAAACAGATCGGGTTTCAGTAAGTGTATGTTCATACTTTCAGAGGTCATTATTTCTTAGTGACAGATTTTCTTCGCAAAATCAACATTTTTGGCTGCTAAGGCTAAAAAAAAAAAGATCTGTTTCTCAGGCAGCGCCGCAACGTATTTCTATGGCCCGCCACGAATTTGATTTAATGCCAAAAAAAAAGCTATTTACTATTTTTTGACGATCGCGCCCGGTTTATTCAAGGAGCAGTCCAGAAATATGTTAATAAAACTGAAACTCTGCAGAAAGTGTTTCTAATGGGCATGTTACCGAACAAAATAACAAAAACTACGCATTGAAATATGTGAATTACAGATCTATTAACATTTTGGTAACTTTCTATAGTCTATTTTCTGTATGCGATAACTGGTAATGACTCTGGAGTGAACCAGCATGTACATTGGTATTCCGTTCATACCAAGCGCTTTTGAACAATGCCTTTCGTAAATAAGAAATATATTTCGGACGAATAAACACCACAAACGTTCATAAGAACTATTACTACAATTACGATGTATTGAATTAGATCCCATGGCAGTGGCTTAAAATTAAAAGAATCCGCATATTAACATAATGGAAGAAGAGTAACCCGGTAGAGATTTCGGTTATGTCCAGTCACTTTCTTCCTCTCTGATTTAATTATATAAATCGGATATACACAAATTGTGAAATACCGTTTAATTTTGAAACAAAATGTCAATTTCGACTGCGAACCTTTATAAATATCGTCTATTTGTTGATTTAAACTTGTGTTTCTTAGATGCTTTTGATTGTGTAATAGCATTCAAAAATGTTTGAAGAAAATCTGTGTCAATATAAAGTCCTATGGAAACAAACGAAAATGCCAGCTGCATTTACAAGTGTTGATTTTTCTTTAAAAAAATTCTTGATTTATTGCAAAAATAATTCCTTTTTTTGACAGGTATAAAAAAAATGAATTACGAAAAGTTAAATTCTATAAATATAAGTACTTTAATGCTGATAGTCTATCAATTTGAAGGCATTTATGTTCATTATGAACATTCAAATTGATTGCCTTTTTACATCAGTTTGCATAAATGACAGTTTGTTATTAATACATTTATATTTAGAATTCTATAAAATGGGTAGCTTATGTTGTTATTATGCTTTTGTTGTTATTATGCTTATGTTGTTATTATGCTTATGTTGTTATTATGCTTATGTTGTATACTTAACATTGTCTTTAATCTGTACTGAATTACTCGTTTTAATAAGCCATAACATAGTGCCAATAGAAAAAAGTAGGAGAAAAAAATCAATAAAAAAAAAATCGCCCTCCCTCCTGATTTTTTGGAAAAAGTGCCTGAGAAACAATTCAATAATTTTGTTTAGCCTAATTCAGATTTTTTAGCGCCAACCTAGGACGTGGAAACGGTAAATTTGACCGGGAAACCGAGCGACAATGAAGGTTTAGAAAACTGCTGTAACACAAAACATCTTAAGGAAAGTTTATCGAACAGGATCAAGTGTGCGGAATGAGTATCACATGAAAAGTGAGGTAAAGTAAGGTAAAATGAATGTGTCACGCGAAATGTATCTTACAAAGAGGGCGAGGCATGAGGGGGGGGCGCAAATACGTACATGAACAATTTGGCATAATGAATGGCACTCGATACAGGTGGGCGAAGTGATTAATGTAATACACTACAACAGTAGTGCAAAATGGATTCCACTCCAAAACAGTGGGCAAACAGGTAGTCACGCAAACATGTGGGTCAATATGAGCATCACACGAAATATGAGGTCAAAATGAGCATCACTCGGAAAAATGTGGGTCAAAATGTTTATCACATGGAAACATTAGCAAACATGAGTATCACACATAAAAATGGGTTAAAATGAGAATCACACACAAAAGTGTGCCAAAATGAGCATCACACGTAATAAATGAGTTAACATGAGAATCACACACAAAAGTGTGCCAAAATGAGCATCACACGTAATAAATGAGTTAACATGAGAATCACACAAAAAAGTGTGTCAAAATGAGCATCACACGTAATAAATGAGTTAACATGAGAATCACACACAAAAGTGTGTAAAAATGAGCATCACACGTAATAAATGAGTTAACATGAGAATCACACATAAAAGTGTGCCAAAATGAGCATCACACGTAATAAATGAGTTAACATGAGAATCACGACCAAAAGTGTGTCAAAATGAGTATCACACGTAATAAATAAGTTAACATGAGAATCACAAACATAAGTGTGTCAAAATGTGTATCACACGTAATAAATGAGTTAACATGAGAATCACACACACAAGTGTGTCAAAATGAGTATCACACGTAATAAATGAGTGAACATGAGAATCACACACAAAAGTGTGTTAATCTGAGTGTCACACGTAAAAGTGTGTCAAAATGAGTATCACACAACTGAGGGTATCACACGAACAAGATAGGTCAATATTTGTATCACACACAAATTGTCTGCCTGACCTTTGAGGAATGGACCAGCATGCATCTCTCCTCCTCGGGGAAGCGCGGCACAGGCTGGCCTGAAACAGGCGAGCATGACCATGTATTCAAGACGCTATCAAAAGTAATTGGGTAAAATTTTGCTTCCGCTTCATTTTTTTTCTTTATTGTATATATTGATTGCACCAGTATTTCAACAATCGGACTTAAAAAAATCTTAAAATTTCCTATTGCTTCATATTTTTCTTTATTGTGTATATCGAGTGTACCAGAATTTGAATTTGAATTGAATTGAACATGTAGTTTGCAGGCTTTTATCTCTGTGCAGAAGTGGTATTTGTTTATACATGTATTTAACGTGACATCAATTCTCTTATTCGTACACAAAAGTGAGCATTTATATATGTATTTATATACAGGATTGCGCAGTTTTCAAACGTGATGTTGTTTCCTCCGCCATGAAGGTTCTGTTGCTTTTTGCTTCGTTTGGATTGTCCGTCTGTTTGTCTGCAGCGACATTACGCAAGAAATTATGAACGGATTTGACCGGTGTTTGCGCTACATTTTCTAGAATTATTGGTAATTGACCAATGCACGAAGATGCATACGAGTTTTAGCGTGATCCGATTCACCGTCCTTATTCAGGAAATTATTTTGGGGAGAAAGAGAAAATTGCCTTGGTGTAAGTCTGCACACTCCGAGTGCCTTCTAGTTAAAAATACTGAACACTCCAGATGGGCATTAAAATGTGCCGTTTTTAGTAGATATACCTTAACGGCAATGAAAAATAGAAGTTGAAAAAGCTCGCGCTTTCATTGAGCCCGGTATTCCCGATTTAAAAATACCGCGGCTTTCCCCAATACAAGCACCTGATTCACGTGTGCGCATGCGTGACTCGACAAAAACTAAACTGTCACGTGATTATCTCAATATAAACGGCGCTATTTTTAAATTACTCGATTATAGCGTCTGCAGACGCTATAGATTTTAAGACGATAAATAGGACGAAAGCTATATACAATCATTGTTTTTCAGGTAAATAAAAACATTCGTGTCTGATGTTGTAATGTGTTATACACGATTATGTAAGATAACCCTGTTTTTTTACAATTTTATTTCGTTTTTACAATTGGACCATCTGGAGTTCAGTCCCTTTAGCATGATTTTGTTTACACATAATACATGTATATCAAGAATAGGTTTAAGTTGGTTATTATTACAGTATAAATTCAAAATGGCTGCATATCACGGGACTACTCACGTGATTCCGGGGTCGTCCAAAGGCCGTCTTTTGTGTATGATGGCGGTGGACTGATCACGTGAACTATGACGTCATTCTGGTCATGTTGCGCAACGCTGGCTTTCTTGTTGGCTAGACAGTAAGGGTAAAAATGCCATTATCAGATGAGTAAAATACATGTGTGTCATGTCGTGGGAAACCCGGGCTTAATGCATCTGCACAGTCCGGACAGGCTAATCCAGGACGACACTTCCCGCTTTTATGGTCTTTTCTTTTTCAATGAATTATCTTCTTAACATAAATTCATTGTAGGCGGAAAGTGTCGTTCCCGATTAGCCTGTGTGGACTGCAGAGGCTAATCCGGGAGAACACTATGCACATGCATGAAGCCCGGGTTTCCCACGATACGCCTCATTTAAGTAAGGGATTTTGTCAGATGCTAGAAGCCACAGAAACACTGTGTACTGAAGACATGACTATTATTATAGGTATTTTAAACAGTTTGTTGTCAGTTTTCCAGTTTTATTGCTTAATAATGTCTTTAAGTGCTCGCTCTCCGCCCCTTCTAAACCAATCAGATTTTACTTAGATATGTTCTACCTATTACATAATATTCGGAGAAACATGTAAGGCGAAGACAACACCAACTATGGGGTAACCGAACCTCTTTTCCGATTGGCGTTGGCGATAAACTTGTAGCCGACGACCAGGGAGCACATCATAGTGAGCCCCGCAGCGCCCAGGGTCGCCAACAGGAAGTACGACTGGGACTGCTCCAGGAACGACTTTCGATCAGCAGGTTCGGTCAGGTCTTGTTTCCGCGAGGAATCTTACATGGATCGTGCAAGTCTTAACAGTAATAATCTCCAATCGTTAAGCAGTTATACTGTATAGGGTTTATTTGTTGCGTTCACCCAGGTGGGGGGGGGGGGGCGGCGGGCTCACCCTGGGGAATGTAACTGTTTTTTATATTTGTGTGTGTGGGCGGGTCTACTTCCCCACCCTAGAGCCAAGCATTTTTGTATAAACCCTTACAGTGGGAGATACGTAGTGCATCAAATGGCAAGCGGGGGGACCGCCCAATATTACCGGGATATAAAGTCCGACCAAAGTCAATATCCAGGGACCCTGAATCATTCGGCATGTCATATTCCCGCCTGTCGGGAATCGCTTTCAGTCTAAAGTCCATTATATGCCCGCCGCTCTCTGCCCCCTGGGGGAAAATATTGATAGGTGCATAATGTACACGTTAAACATATTATATTGTTTAAAGTTAGAAGACGTTAGGAATGTTTAACAACATAAATCGCAGTGGTGTAATGGATATGGCGTCCGCCTTGCGATCGGAAGATCGTGAGTTCAATCCCTGTTCGGGGAGCGTTTCGGATGACCTCTCTCAAAAGAAATCAAATAGTGGTTCTTCCCAGGAAACGGACTCGAAAGTGTTTAAATACCTTCTGGCGTTCGACACAGTCGATCTTATATAATTAATTATGTTTAACATAATCAAATGGACTGATATATAACGGAAACTGACTCGTTATAGATGCTGGACATACCTGGTCCGATGATCAGACCCTCGGCGGGGGCAGGGGTCGGTTTTGGGGTCGCTTTGACCTTCTCGACGTACACGGCCGCAGAGACGTTGACGTGACGCGCGTCCGGGGCCACCCGGAAGTCCCCGTCTTGTTTGAACGGGCAGGTCTATAACAACACCGGGGCTTGAACTTGGGTGCAATACAGACGCAACAGAAATATGTACATACTATAGCAATGACGCTATGTTGAGATCAAATAAATATTGTATATTTAAGTATTTAAGCATAAACGGTTGTCTGACGTAATATTTGTTAAAATGTCCAGTAATAAAACATTATTAATCTGAATTATAAGGTACACGCTGTCATGTTCTTTATGACGGTTTTTATTTTCAACAAGTACTGTCACTGTCAGGTGACATATGGCTATCGGGTCAAAATGGCTGCTCTGGAAAAACTTAAATTTCTTAGAGGCATAAATCTCTCAAAATACAAAACAGAGTCATGGGGATTGCTTTTCCTGGTGGAGACGCTGATAGTAAAGAAGTATTTCAAGTAAATACCTTTGGTAGTATTCAAGATAGTGGACTTTAAGAACTTTTACCAAAATGTCTTAGTTAAAACAGGGGAATAAATCTATCAAAATACAAAACAGAGTTATGGGGATTGCTGGTGGAGACGTTGATAGTAAAGAAGTATTTCAAGTAAATACCTTTGATAGTATTCAAGATATTGGACTTTATAAAAAAAAATTAACCTTGGCCCGCCGGCCGGACGGATGGACGGACGGAGAGACTGACGGACGGTTCGATTTTAATACGCCCACCTTCGGAGGCATAATATCCTATGTATTTCCTATCAAAGCAATGGATTAGTATATACATGTACAATGCGCTATTATAATGGATGAATACGGGGTCTGGGCCCATATCCACAAAGCTCCTTAGTGAAAACTTCAGGAAATTTCTTACAATCATGAAATTCCTTAAAGGGACTATGGCATGGAAAAGGGCCTCAAGGGGGCACTTTCTTAAAAAAAATCTGAAATTAAGATATTTATACTGGCATGTAATGACAGTTAAAACAGAGTATATATAATGGGAAAAGCGTGTACGCATTCTGACATAAAAATCAATTTATAATAAGGGGAATGTTTGTTTGGCCATTTTTATGTTTACATTTTGACGTCAGAATCGTGAGTATTATGTATGACCATAGTTTACCCACAATTTATTACCAAGCAGAATAACGCAGTTGGTCAAAGCGCTGTCTACTGTTAGTTTTTCATATGGCTCTTAAGTCGTGAGTTCGATACCCGCATGGGGTTTTAATGTTTTCTTTTTTTTTATCAAATTTCTCATTGTGTATCATGATATTTATTATTTATTTAATTCAAATGTCGTACTATAGCTCATTTCTATCATATAATATCATTTGTATATATCATTTGAAGTGCAAAAGAACGTCCATGTTTCGTTGACATAGTCCCTTTAAGTCTATGGCTAATTATTTTAAAAATAATTTTGTCTTAAATGGTCTTGATCATGTTAAGAACCAACCGATACTTCTAATTTTACCATATTTAAAATATAAAATATTGATTTTCACACAGAAATTTATATTTGAATATTTCCTTTAAGTATGACTTAAGTTAAGATTATCCTTTGGCCATAGTTTTTTTATTTCTTGGTGCTCGGACATTTTTGGAAGGAGGAGGGAAAAAAAAAAAAACTAGGCTTGTCACAGGATGCGACATAAGCCCCCGAAGCATATGCTTGTCAGAGGAAGGCAAAACAATGTCAGAATACAATCTTATGCCCTTGAGAAATCTCTTGAGATTTCAGCAACACAGCTGTTTGTTGTTGTGACACACTGCCTCATAATGTTGGCAAAAATTATGCTTCATACAAAATGTTAATTCTAATAGTTGACCTTTTAAGTGTAAATTTGGACTCACAGATCTTGACCGAGGAGCGTGTAAGTGGTTTGTGACACATCATCTGGTCATGGGAAAAAGTAATCTGAAGTAATATTAAAATCCTTCAAGGCTTTTGGACCTTGACCTTTGACCGACCATCATGGGAGTTGTACGCGACACATTGTCTGGTCCTGGGGAATATTAATCTGAAGTTATATTAAAATCCTTCCAGGCATTAAGAAGTTGCACAGCGGAAACAAAAATTCATGACCTTTGACCTTAAATTGTAACCTTGACTTTTGGCCGACGAGCATGGGAGTTGTACGCAACAAATCGTCTGATCATGGGGAATAATAATCTGAAGATATATTAAAATCCATCCAGGCATTTAGAAGTTATGGAGCGGAAACGAAAATCCATGACTTTTGACCTTGAATTGTGACCTTGACCTTTGACCGACTTGTATGGGAGTTGCACGCGACACATTGTCTGGTCATGTGGAATAATAATCTGAAGTTATTAAGAATTGTGACCTTGACCTTTGACCCACGAGCATGGGAGTTGCACGAGACACATTGTCTAGTCATGGGGAATAATAATCTGAAGTTATATTAATAAAATTCATCCAGGCGTTAAAAAGTTACAGAGCGGAAACGAAGTCTGGACGGACGGACCCAGACACCTACGCATGCATGCACGCATCCACCCACAGACGGACGGTGCGACTACTATATGCCCTCCTTCGGAAACATAATTAAAAAAAAACACACAGAATTGAGTACCGGTAAATAAATGACTGTAATTTCACAAATGGAAATGGCCAGTGATATGAAAATCTTAATGCTTTATTACTTACAAAATCATATTACACAACGTTAACTTAATCGCTACATGATGATCATGACATTAATTAATTTTTTGCATTTCGTGTAACAGGTTGAAACCCTTTCACGAGGTCATTTTTACGATATCGGTTACATACTGATTTTTTTTTTTTTTTTGCTTTGGGAAATAATTGGGTCGGCGGATCCGAGAACCAAGAAATAAAATAAACTCGCAATAGGAGCTTAGTGGATATGGCCCCTGTTGTACAGTAGCAGTGGTGTAATGGATACGGCATCCGGCCTGTGTACAGTAGCAGTGATGTAATGGATACGGAATCCGGCCTGTGTACAGTAGCAGTGGTGTCATGGATACGGAATCCGGCCTGTGTACAGTAGCAGTGGTGTAATGGATACGGAATCCGGCCTGTGTACAGTAGCAGTGGTGTAATGGATACGGAATCCGGCCTGTGTACAGTAGCAGTGGTGTAATGGATACGGAATCCGGCCTGTGTACAGTAGCAGTGGTGTAGTGGATACGGAATCCGGCCTGAGTACTGTAGCAGTGGTGTAATGGATACGGAATCCGGCCTGTTGTTTGGTGATCGTGAGCGCGAATACTACTAAGAAAGAATTAAAGTGATATTTTTGTCAAAGACAGCCAATACTGTTACGACCCATCAAACGAACTCCCGAATGTTTCAGTAATCCTCAAGCTTTCAACAAAATGCTTTGAAGGTAATAATTATTCTATAATGCGATTGGTAATGACAAAATGTTATTTTGAATGGAAGTTGCAGGAAAGGGCCAATAGTATCTGTCTGTTACCACGCTATAGGTTAGAAACCAGTAAATTCTATTTCCATAGGGTCCCAAGGTAAAATGACAAAATCTCCTGGCATCGCTCGCCGTTTTTCCTTTCTTTCAAATGTAGCGAGTCTGGTCTCTTTTGAAAAATGCTTCTCTTTACTTTGAATTTAAAACAATGAATCATACTTGATTGTTATCACGCATAAAGAGCACTTAATGCATTCGCGATTTTGATAATATCCATATATCTCACAAATTCCGTAAATATATTGTGAGAAACTCTTTTTTTTTAATAAGTGTAGTTTTTTAATCAATCATGGTACCTGCCAATTTTTAAATGTGTATCGGTACTCTCTTTTTTAATGAATATTTTCCAATTTTTAAAGGAGCATTAACTCCAATACCCCTATAATCACGTGCATTGTTTACCAGCGAGCAGTGCTGGTCTCGTGCGCAAACGAAAATCTCGCACGTGAATTCCGTGTACGAGAAGTTCGTGTGGTAGAGCGGCGCGAGCGAGAACAATGACGTCAGCAACTCCAGGGGGCCGTTATCAAGGAAGCCCGCCCTCTCCGCCTTGAAGGGCCACCCGGTCCCGCACCTGGGGTTCAAACACAGACACTACAGCTTATAGTTTTACATTAAGACATGTTCAAGTAATAACAAACGAAATAAAATACAGACGCGCGACCACACATTTTTAGTGGTCATAATAGCTGAGAGATGCTGCTAAAATTTGCCGATAAACGTATGCTTATTGAGAAATGTGGATTGGATATTGTTGATACATGGTTGATTAGAGGAAAAACTAATGTGGGACATTTAGTTGGTAATGCGTAATAAAGACGAGACGATACTCTGTAATTGGTACATAATAGTTACATTTTGTCGACACAGTTTTTAAAGTAGTTAAAACGCGAATCTGTGCGAATATTTGAATACCGATTTTAGTATTCGATGCCATCCCTAGCTTATGCGTATTTCACTTGGAGTTTAGTATATGATCGAGGTAAGATTTAAAGGTCATTTTCGTAATATAGAAGTGTGTTTTGTTTTTTTACATTCTGAATGTTTAAACACATTCTTAATCAAATCTCGACGTAATGTAAATTCAACCTTTAGCGAAGTTTTAGAATAAACTTAAAGGCCTAGTTTAATCCTTCCTTGTTGGAACCCCCCCCCCCCCCCCCCGCCACCCCAATCCGGGGTATTGTACTCCTGTGTATTGGCACCCTGCTGTGGTTACTGTGTGGCGACCCTTATCAGCTGAGATCAATACACTGCTGCAATTGAAACAGTGCACGCAGCCATTGCTCAGTCAGCCGATAGAAAATATTGCAGATAATGATCAGAGATGTTATGGTGGACCGATACACAGAGTGAAATACCCCGTGGAGTGGCTAGAGATTCCTTTAACTAGGCCTATAAGTTGCTTTGTGAAAACTACCCCTAATTAAATGCCTAGTTTAAGGAATGTCTGGCCACTCCATGGGGTAATCCACTCGGTCCACCATAAAATCTCTTATTCTCTTATCATAATCTGCAATAGTTTCTCTCAGCTGACTGAGCAATGGCTTCGTGCACCGTTTCAATATATCTCTACCTCTGCAGCAGTGTATTATATCAGCTAACTGAGCAATGGCTTTGTGCACCGTTTCAATATATCTCTACCTCTGCAGCAGTGTATTATATCAGCTGACTGAGCAATGGCTTCGTGCACCGTTTCAATATATCTCTACCTCTGCAGCAGTGTATTATATCAGCTGACTGACCAATGGCTTTGTGCACCGTTTCAATATATCTCTACCTCTGCAGCAGTGTATTATATCAGCTGACTGAGCAATGGCTTCGTGCACCGTTTCAATATATCTCTACCTCTGCAGCAGTGTATTATATCAGCTGACTGAGCAATGGCTTCGTGCACCGTTTCAATATATATCTACCTCTGCAGCAGTGTATTATATAAGCTGACTGAGCAATGGCTTTGTGCACTGTTTCAATATATCTCTACCTCTGCAGCAGTGTATTATATCAGCTGACTGAGCAATGGCTTTGTGCACCGTTTCAATATATATCTACCTCTGCAGCAGTGTATTATATCAGCTGATTGAGCAGTGGCTTCGTGCACCGTTTCAATATATCTCTACCTCTGCAGCAGTGTATTATATCAGCTGACTGAGCAATGGCTTTGTGCACCGTTTCAATATATCTCTACCTCTGCAGCAGTGTATTATATCAGCTGACTGAGCAATGGCTTCGTGCACCGTTTCAATATATATCTACCTCTGCAGCAGTGTATTATATCAGCTGATTGAGCAGTGGCTTCGTGCACCGTTTCAATATATATCTACCTCTGCAGCAGTGTATTATATCAGCTGACTGAGCAATGGCTTCGTGCACCGTTTCAATATATATCTACCTCTGCAGCAGTGTATTATATCAGCTGATTGAGCAGTGGCTTCGTGCACCGTTTCAATATATCTCTACCTCTGCAGCAGTGTATTATATCAGCTGACTGAGCAATGGCTTTGTGCACCGTTTCAATATATCTCTACCTCTGCAGCAGTGTATTATATCAGCTGACTGAGCAATGGCTTTGTGCACCGTTTCAATATATCTCTACCTCTGCAGCAGTGTATTATATCAGCTGACTGAGCAATGGCTTTGTGCACTGTTTCAATATATCTCTACCTCTGCAGCAGTGTATTATATCAGCTGACTGAGCAATGGCTTTGTGCACCGTTTCAATATATCTCTACCTCTGCAGCAGTGTATTATATCAGCTGACTGAGCAATGGCTTTGTGCACTGTTTCAATACATCTCTACCTCTGCAGCAGTGTATTATATCAGCTGACTGAGCAATGGCTTTGTGCACTGTTTCAATATATCTCTACCTCTGCAGCAGTGTATTATATCAGCTGAAAAGGGTCACCACACTGTGACTACAGTAGGGTACCAATGCACAGGAGTATAATACCCCCAAATTTGTGGGGGGGGGGCAATACACAGTGGTATAATACCCCCAAATTTGGGGGGGGGGCAAATAAGGAAGGATTAACCTAGGCCTTTACATTATGTAACATTAAGAATGCACACATACCCCTTATTGAATGCACACATACCCCTTATTGAATGCACACATACCCCTTATTGAATGTACACATACCCCTTATTGAATGCACACATACCCCTTATTGAATACACACATACCCCTTATTGAATGTACACATACCCCTTATTGGCTACGAGGGTCAGTTTCGTCTTCTCTTTGTCTTCGGACAGAGTCAGGGGCCCGTACCAGCATCTGTCAATCAGGGGGCAGTGAAAATCTGTAACATATATGAGGCGTGTCGTGGGAAAACCGGGTTTAATGCATGTGCGTAAAGTGTCCGCACAGGCTAATCTAGGACGGCACTTTCCGCTTTTATGGTATTTTCTGTTTCAATGAAGTCTCTTCTAAACACAAATCCACTATAGGCGGAAAGTGCCGTCCTGGATTAGAGTGTACGGACTGCGGAAACATTTAGCAGAATTTCATGTATACATGGAATAAAATGCTTAAGAAAAATAACGATTTTAAGGCTAAGGAGACGATTTCACTTAAGATGTTTCTGGAATACGACCCCTGTACGTATTTGCTCTAACGTACCTGTTGAAGTCAACGCCTTTATTCTGAATCTAACGTTGCCATCGGTCGTCGCGTCCTTCGTCACCGCCCCCGTGCTGTCAATCATTTGGAGAACAGCCAATGGTGTGGCTGGGACGTTTGTCACATGGCCGGAAGTAGTTGCTCTGGACGCAAACGCGCGGTCGAATGTGGATAGACCCGCTACCAGCATAAGCTTTGGCAAAAATACATGTATGCATGTACAGTATGCTATTTATTAATTCCTGCTCGAAAACATGAGTTGCTATGTACAAATCCGTTTTGTTGTACATAAACTTGTTGTTGTTGTATTTATTATTTTATTTATTATTACCATCATCATCATCATCATCATCATCATCATTATTATTATTATTATTATTCAACAGCAATTTGAAAAATAATAACTGAAGCTGGCTAATTTTAAGAAGATAAAAAAATAATGATAGATTAGCAATACCCCAAGCACGACAGCGTGATTGAATTCTGACATCATTTCCGATAGAACCAATGGAACTTCCGGTATGTGATGAACACTCGGTGTCGCTGTCTGCAATGTAAACATTTATGTTATATTAGCATGGCATTAAACGTTCGACATAATGGCCTAAAATTGGTGAAAAGTGCAAAATTGCGAAGGGGCCCTCGTCCGCCCCGCATATCATTAATTGCTTGCATGATTGTAACGTCTGTTTGCAAGTAAGTATCTGTAGCTTATATTATAGAAATTAATCTATCAGATAAAATAGCACGAAATATAACTAAAGTAAATCCGTTTGCAAAGATTGTTAGTCGGCCTCCCTTGTACACGCACGTGATATTGACAAGAAAGTATCTAGTAATAGTTTAATTTTTAATTTAAAGACTGAAGTTAAAGCATAGCTTGTTGATACTAAATACACAATAAAAATTCACTCAAATACAGTTTTTATTCGCCGAAAGGTAGTTTAAATATATTTACCATCACCTGCCTTTGGTACGTAATATTTTTTCACCCGTATGCAGTTTGTCGTCTGTGTTTACACATGGATCACGTGACACGTAGCGCCTCAAGTCCACGAGGATTTCGTGTTGTTGTGCGCGATTTATATTTATGTAAGTTACATTTAAAGTCCCGCCCGGTATGTAATTAAAATACGACACTAATGTAAAAGTTGAGTATTTAAAAACTTACCGATTTGGCGTTTTATAACAGTAAACAAGTCTATCAATAAATCTCGACAAAGGACCTACATAGAGAATAATTGATGCGTGTCGGGGGAAAACCAGGCTTAATGCATGAGCGTAATGTGTTGTCCCGGATCAGCCTGTGCAGTCCGCACAGGCTGCGTAATGTGTCGTCCCGGGACGACACTTTCCGCTGTTATGGTATTTCCTGTTTCAAGGAAGTCTCTTCTAAACATAAATCCACTGTAGGCGGAAAGTGCCGTCCCGGATCCGCGACGACACTTTACGCACATACATTAAGTCCGGTTTTCCCACGACACGCCTCAATTATATTCGTAAGTCGTAATTTACAACGTAATGTACTAGTATGCGATATCTACGAATATGTTCTCAGAAATCATTTTACCAATTTCAAATTTATTTTTACAGGCGCTTTACTTGGCTGACCCCAATACACATAAAAAAAAAGCAATTCTCGCCATGCAGAGTGGCAGGAGGGAAGTTTCTGTCAATGCGTATATGTGAAACCAAACAAAGCATATGGGTACTAAATTCTTTTCAACATTGCTGCTATACAGAGTTGTTTGTCTTTAATTTGCAGCGGCGGCGTGCAGTGCTTGCAAAACCTCAGGTGAGCGACAAAAGTTCGTAATTGCACTCTTGTTTATGTTTTGTTTTGCTTTCAGTTGATTAGCATGTATGTACATTTTACCATTACTTTTGTACAAGGTAGTCGGCGTGAGCGTAATTGTGTCTGTGAATAACGTACGGAATCCTGATTCCGCCTGTCAGATTTCGACCTTTGCTTAACCGCGGCGATGCGACATTATATCTTTTTTATTTGCTGCAGATCTCGCACAGAGAAATTTTATAGAGACACGAACTTTAGACGATAATTATCGTCCACGTTTCGCGTGTCTATGAAATGGTACACAGCGATAATTATCGCCAAATTCTCGCATCTTCGTGGTCTAGAACACGGTGCGACGATGTGACATTTGGGAGTGTTTATCGCTGTGTACAAGACCGCGACGATGCGAAATTTGGGCGATAATTATGTGTACAATTTCAGGGACACGCGAAATTCGGACGATAATTATCGTCCAAATTTCGTGTGTCCACGTTTTCAAAGCGCGGGATCTGCAGAAAATTAAAATGTCACGTTGTCGCATCGTCGCCGTCTTGTAACACAGCGACATTTAACTGGCGCATTTAGGATTCTACGGTGTCCTGTTACTGCCATCGTAGTTTCGCGACCTGTGCTTATGAAAGGACGCCGACGCGCCGATACGATATGCTGAAGCGCCGAGAAGATACGCCGAAGCGCCGGGACGATACGCCGAAGCGCCGATACGATACACAGAAGCGATATAAACGTCGCAATCTCGTGTGTTTTTTTCGGGGTAGCTGTCTAAGATCACTTTTGACCTAGATTTCTTGCGATAATTATGCAGCGGGAAAATTGAATGCCAATAGAATTTGGCAATTTTTCTATTTTTAGGGAATGCAAACTTACAACAATGGTTTAATGTATACCAACAACTGTTGCATACTTTGGTGGATTAAAATGTACATAATTGTTTACATAAGCGGTTAAAGTAAAGTCATAAACATATCTTCGACATACACTCTAGAACTGAACACAGTTATGAACATATTTTCTCATTGTATGTCAAGAACAGAATATTATATTCGTTCTCAGAATTAATCCACTGTTTTATTTAGCCTAGCGGCCCTCTCTATAAATAACAAATGATTCTAGCGAGTTCAACACACTCACGATCATTCTAAAATTAGCGCGCGTTTAGCTGCCGGTGTATAGCTGTTATAATATATATGCATAAATTAGCGTCCAGAGAATAAGAGCGAATATTTCAATAAACGGGCAATTTTTGTTTATAAACTTATTGTGTATGTTTATTTGAAATTGAATGGTGGTTGAGTTTTTTTAAGAATTAAATAGAATTGCACATTTCTGTCAACTTCTCCAGTACCGGTAGATGTTAATCAACCTTAAAAAGATATATGTCAAGAAATAAAATGTGGTGAAATACGTATCGGCATGCGTCGAAATGTTATGAATATTACTTTTACTTCATTTGTGTAGCATTAATAGCTTATTTGCAATACCAATTATACACAGAAACCCTTGATACATCATATTCCTACCGATTATAATTTTAAATCGCCATAGTCTAATGAAATGTTATGTTTGTGCTATCAACAATGACGGTCGTCATTATTTCAAATGCGCTGAATATTCTCTGAAGATTGCTTTTCTTTAGGATACACAGTATAAATGATTGAATGACTTCGAAATGTGCATGCATTATGCATAGATAACTTCAAGATGAAGATAGTGTATATTACTTAAGATCTGAATAAGAATACGCGTCTGATACAAAATAATTTTCATTCATTCCCGCAGTTATTTTCGTACATTGTTAATTTGTTAAATTTTACTGACAAATTTATATAATAATGATGTTAACGTAAATTATTTAGGTTATTCATGTATCACTGGTGAAACCATGGGGCGGTATGATCGGTTTAATCACGGTACAAATATTGATAATTTTGAATTAATCAGTTAATTAATTTTAGGATCTGATAAGTTTTCTTATGGTACTCAAAAAATATGGGGTCCGAGAAGTCGCCTTTGTCTAGGTGGGGAACGAAAAATCTGGGGTCCGAGAAGCCACTTAACCGATCATCTTGGCCCTCTTGTATTATGTTTAGGGTAAAAATGATATCTAAATATTAATGTCAACGCCGATTGCCTTTTTTAAAAGACATTTCTTGTTTCATATGTGGCTATAAAAAAAAAACTGGGCAGAGATACGACGTTTATATCGCTTCGGCGCATATGAAAAAAACACACGAGATTGCGACGTTTATATCGCTTCGGCGTATCGTGTTGGCGCTTAGGCGCATCGTCTCGGCGCTTCGGCGTATCGTGTCGGCGTGACGGCGTATCGTGTCGGCGCGTCGGCTCCCTTTCATAAGCACAGGTCAAAGTCGCGAAACTTCGATGGCAGTAACAGGACACCACAGGATTCCGTAAGAACGAGTATTTGACTCCAAAATAGAGAAATATTTTACAAACGCAAACAATGCACTGCAGGTTTGCTTTTCCATCTAGTGAATATATCATTTAAAACACACATGCATGATTAAATGTCATAATGACTGATCGATCCCAATTCATCAGAGGATATCAAGGACTGAGCGTGAAACTGTTGTATAAGCTACAGAAGTTTCGCCAACGGGAGCCTGTTTAAAGCTCCAAAAAACGCATTCTGGCTTTGTACAGTGCAAAAACGCAATAATTAATTAAGAGTTTGACTGAAAATGTCCCAAGAAAGTGAGCATACTACTAAGCACGTCAGGCAGCGAAAGCATGTATTTGCATGTGCAGGTAAAACATAATATTATTGTTCGGACATGTTTTACAGGGACTTGCTCACAAATATTACGTACTTTTGAAAAATGCCATTTAATATCTTAAGTGCATGTTACAAATTAGCCGATGTTAGGATATATTCTTTCGGGACTATTCGCGGGAAATGTGAACAACATTTGTTTGGACGTTATGAAAGTTCAAAAGCTGTGTTAGACAGCTACGCTCTAATTATTCTGGATTACCTGCCCCTGCCACAACGTTAATGGGTCAGACAAAAACGACGAACCGGCGGACCACAAGAACCTTTCACGGGTGTGCTCAGAGATATAAGTTTCGGAATAAAAGTTAATAAATCATGTGTCATCTTGAAGACCACAAAGAATTTGAGTGGACAGAGGCAACTAGACTTTTATACACTCTTATATTTTGTTTTTCCAACAGTGTATATTGAGTTAATTGACACTCAAGTAAGGTAAAAGTGTTTCGGATGACTCCATCCTGTGAAATTTCGGATGAAATTTCTGACAATAATTTATGCCGGTGTATTAAAGTTTCAAAACTAGTATTTTAGTTTTCAGATGTTCATACACACCTAACATGTTTAAATGTTAAAATTTCGTTATGATTTAATTGCTATAATAACTTTAGTAAAGTTTTGAACATGACTGGTGCTGAAAGGTTTTTAATTGATATGCATATCTGTTGTAATTTAATTATTAGATGTTACTTGAGGCAATGCAAGAAATGCAAAACGATCATTTTCTATACAAATGTCTGTCTTCTGTAGCACTTACATCTGGCGTACACATATGTCGGTGGTGTTGCTTTTAGTTTGAGTTAAATAGGTACTATTAAGAACTTAGCACTTAAAAGCAAATACAGGTACTAAGGATTGTCATTTCTATTTTATAACAATTAATGATTTACATTATATAATTCTTTTGTTGCACAAAGAAGTAACTTTGACGAAGGCTGCATCTGTGTAACACGATTGAATTCTGCACCATTCCAAGAGTGACAGTAAAACAAACATGCATCAAACAAAGTGTGGATTCAATTTCTCAAATAATCTCTATCCAGTAAAACACATTCATTGCGTTCCCAATTACGTTTAGTATATTCATGTGTATTAAAGCTACACAATACTTATTGGGATAGTAAGTATAACATAAACAATAAAAAATGTGAATAAAATGAAATAAATTTGTGATGTTACATTGAGCATATAAGTTTCAGATTTTTAGAAAAGATTGTTTTGCCATGATGGCCAATATATCACTTTATGACAGAATTGAAACGGGTCATTGATCCGAAATCCCATTCAGGATTGTTAAGTCCGAAATACACTTCACTTATGTTTTCCTCTGTTTTAGCATTAAGGTGTCGCACTTTGCACAAAAGCTTTATCTAACATAAATTTGCTTCAACAATGCAGTGTGATTTATATATAGACTCATTTTTGTCAAAATTTCATAACTGCAGAAAAACCATCACAGCCGACATTTTTAGGCGTAGCTGTCTAAGATCACTTTTGACCCAGGCGTACTATCTTAGTACGAACCGGGAACCAGGCTACGCTCTAACTAACAAATGATGTATTTTTTAACGCAGTGTAGGTAAAGCCGCTTTTTCATGTGCGCGTAATCCGTCATCCGTAACCTAAAATATCGCTCCTGCTGAAATGCACAGGGGCGTTTCTATTTGACCATATCCGTGTCCGTATACATCCGTGTCCGTGTCCGCAGTGCGCGATGTTTACGGACACGTACACCTTCACCTGACGAGTTGTCGAGTTTCCAGAGCCAATACTTATGAAGAAATTTATATATTTGCATAGTATATATTAGATATTTTCTTAGTATCTGTTAAATATCATACTATTTATAAGATATTGTCTACGATAACTTAAGATAAGATTACCTAATTGATATTTCATCCACAGAAATTTTCAACCAGTTTATTAGCAATACATTTTGTACATCTACAATGCGCCATTGTAATTAGCAAACTGGTTAGCCGTAACAAGCGCTAAGGGACATCATACTGAAACTAACTACGAAACAACAGGATGCCACTGATATTTCCCTGACCTGAATGTGATTTTCCCTGACATTTATTGTCAAATTACTGGTACAATGATAACAAAGTGGAGATCAGGTACATGCATATATGGCCACTATTCTGCATTTTAGTCAATGTTAGCTTTCCTACTCGTCCCGGCGTCGGCGTCCGATCGTGGTAATCTTACCTTTGATAATCAAAAGTCTTGTTACTTCAAAACTACGTGAGATAGTCTTGTAACGTCATCACTACATACGATATTCACATGAAACTTGTAATATACCTTTGTCATTAACTCCAGCATCAGGTGCAACATTCCCCATTACTTTTGTATTTTGACAGAGTTATGCCCCGTTTTCACATTTATTTTATGGTTAAAGTATATATTCAAAAGTCTTGTAACTTCAAATCTACATATGTTATTCACTTGAAACTTGGAATATACCTTTGTCATAAACTCCAGCATGAGGTGCAACATTCCTCATAACTCAGTTTTGCATTTTTACAGAGTAATGCCCCCTTTTCACATTAATTTTATGGTTAAGTTCATATTCAAAAGTCTTGCAACTTCAAAACTACGTCAGATATTCACTTGAAACTTGGAATATACCTTTGTCATAAACTCCAGCATGAGGTGCAACATTCCCAATAACTCTGTTTTTATTTGGCAGAGTTATGTCCCTTTTTACATAGATGTTCTGGTTGAAGTTTATATTCAAAAGTCTTATAACTTGAAAACTACAAAAGTTCTTCACTTGAAGCTTTGAATGTACCTTTGTCATCAACTCCAACATAAAGTGCAACATTCCCCAGTTTTGTATTTGGACAGAGTTATGCCCCTTTTTAAATAGATTTTTGGGAAGTTTTTATTCAATATCTTGTAACTTCAAAACAACGTACGATATTCACTTGAAACTTGGAATTTACCATTGTTAACCAACTCCAGCATCAGGTGCAATATTCCCCATAACTCAGTTTTGTAATTTGACAGAGTTATGCTCCCTTTTCACATATATTTTATGGTTAAACGTTCATATTCAAGTCTTGTAACTTCAAAACTACATATGTTATTCACTTGAAACTTGGAATGTATCGTTGTCATCAACTCCAAAATCAAGTGTAACACTCGTCATAACTTCGTTGTGTATTTGGCAGCGTTATGCCTCTTTTTCACAAAGATTTTCTGGTTGAAGTTTATATTCAAGTCTTGCTACTTGAAAACTACGTAAGTTATTCACTTGAACCTTGGAATGTACCTTTGTCATCATCTCCAACATCAAGTGCAACTTTCCCCAGTTTTGTGTTTTGACAGAGTTATGCCCCTGTTGACATATATTTTTGGGTTAAATTTTTTGTTCGAATGTCTTCCAACTTCAAAACTTCATAGGTTATTCACTTGAAACTTGGAATAAACATTTGCCATCAACTCCAGCATCTGGTGCAACATTCCCCATAACTCTATTTTGTATTTTGTCATAATTATGTCCCTTTTCACATAAATTAATTTTTTTATTCAAAACTTGTATAACTTCAAAACTTGATAGGTTATTTACTTGAAACTTGGAATATACCTTTGTCATCAACTACAACATTACGTGCCACAATCCACATAACCCTGTTTTGTATTTTGACAAAGTTATGCCCCACTTTTCACATAGATTTTCAGTGTAAAGTTTTCGTTCAAAAGTCTTATAATTTCTAAACTACATAAGGTATTCACTTGAAGCTTGGAATACATCATTGTAATCAACTCCAGCATCAGGTGCAACAAACCCCATAACTCTGTATTTTGACAGAGGAATGCTCACTTTCACATACATTTTGGCGTTAAAATTTTTGCTCCAAAGTCTTATTATTTCTAAACTAAGATATTCGCTTGAAACTTGAAATCAATTCATGAAATCATTGCCATAACTCAGCTTTGTATTTCCACAAAGTTATGCCCCTTCCATTGTCCAAAATACATGTATATACCAACTGAAATACTTTAAATAGTCGAGCGTGCTGTCCACTGACAGCTCTTGTTACCATACATACCTTCTTATTATACACGAACATGACAATTGTATTGTTCTATTGTCAATTTATTTGCAAGATTCTAGATTTCACCTTTTCGGTTTGGACTTGTTCAATTCCCTGATTTTTGCAAGATTTTCGAATTTCCTCATTTTTCCCTGCAGGGAACTTTCTTTACACTTTTTCCATATTTTCCAGTCAGTGCCCAGTACAACAACTTTTAAAAACGCAAGTGAACACACACACGCATCTACACGTCTTTATTTTCATCGTTTAACAGCTTTAATGACATACACAGTAAATAATAATAACAATGGATAAGCGCCTTTAATGTGAAGTTTCGACCAATGACTGGAGAATATTGAACAACCACAATCACTATTCTGCAACACCCTTCTTAATTTAATGTGAAATCTCCACAATTACACAACATAAAGGTGCCATCCTCTAAACCCATAATTATATAACGTGTGCAATAATTCTTTGAGAATTACACATGTATATAAAACTACTGAGTAATAAGGGCCGGTATTCTCAAAGTTCCTTAGGGAAATCTTAACTTAAGTTGTACTTAAGTGAAAATTTCAGATCAAATTTTCTATGTGAAATCCAATGATTTCTGTACACAGAAGGCTGCAATACTAAACATGTAAGCAATCTTTACACGTTAACAACATTTTAATGTTAAAAGACCTATACATGAAACAGCCAGAGACTTAAGGAATTTTATGAATGTAAGGAATTTAGTTCAGTTTCCCTAAGGAGCTTTGTGAACAAGGGCCCAGGAGTGATACAGACTATATACTATGAGACAGAAATCGAAATAAAGAGTGTGTCGAACTCTTATAAATATAATGTTGACAACTGTAAGTTAAATTAATCATACAATCTATTTTAATCACTGACCGAATGTTTTTAATTAATAAACATTACCATATGGGTGCACAATTAATATTCAAATAAATCTATACAGAGAGAATGTTATTCAATAGAAACATGTTCCGGTAACACACCAGTTCGTCTTCTTCCAGGTGAATGTACTAATTTCTCTCTTATTGTAATGTTTATAATGAATTAATGACATTTTATTACAATCCTCACATAGTAGAATCTTTGCTACCACCATATTAATGAACGATCATTCCTAAGCAAAAACGTGCGGAACTAAATTAGATAGTCTGTCACTAAGAAAACGCTACATATTACGAATATTTCACACTTAGTTTTTGTTTCAGGCTTTAAAACATCCTGATCAAATACTGACCCAAAAAAGAAACTTTCGTAAAGTACATGCCAAATTGTAAAGCTTACGTAAGAGATGTACACACATAAATACATGTGGTTATGGTAAAATTGTTAAAATCGACCAATTAATCCGAGTAGATTCATAAGACAAACTTCTACAACAAACAGAAGATTTCAGTCAAGTCTATTCAAACGTTTAAAGTTATCTACATTCAAGCTTAGCGAACGTTTCTTTTTTTGGTTCAGTATATATAACAGAACTTAAGTTTTACTTGATTCATATACATGTGTATTATATATAACTGAATTTAAGTTTTACTTGATTCATATATGTATAAGAATTCACGACAACGTATGTAGCAACTTGTGACAAACTAGTTATTATTATGTTAGCTTGTTATTGCAAAAATAGTACTTAAAATCTTTAATTACTAACAAAAATATTACATAATGAAGACACAAAATAACTCAATACAAATTGACTGCACATTATACTATTCTTTGAAAGGTTGTTTGGCAATTGTTGACTTTGCAACCCATTTTGTCTTTTCTGTCAATTAATTAAAATATTTCCACGTTTTCCAACAATTTCCGGGTTTTACACTTTGTCCACATTATCTACCCTGATACAATGAAATCTTCACAAAAAACTCTTAACTGATGCATACTTCCCAAACAATGGAGTGTCTTAAAATTTAATTTCAAATGAGAAATTGGTTTCCTTAAAAGAATCTTCATAGTACAAACTGTAAAGCATACATGTAAATAAAATATACATATACCATATACTGTAAGCTGGCAATAAATACCACAAACAGAATGTAACGAATGGAATGCTATAAAATGTTATTGCACCAAACCATCAATTTATTGATAAATAAACACTTATTTATCAATTACACAACTTGGTGAATACAACCAAAACAGCTCGGAACATTTTCAATAAAACAACATGTAATTATACATCATACAATGTATGGTAATATAAAACTTGATCAATAAGCCAAATTTTTACAACTTGATCATTTAAATAATGAATTATTGGTCCTTTCATTAAATGCTGATTTATCATTTATTATAACTTTTAGTTTCAACTTATTTATTTCAGCTCGATCGTGTCGAAAGCCTACGGCTTATTGAGACATGTTAATCATCTAAGCAATATTGACTTGTTTAAAACATTTGTGGCGTGTCATGAGAAAACCAGTCTTAATGCATGTGAGTAAAGTGTCGTCCAGCATTAGCCTGTGCAGTCCGCACAGGCTAATCCGGGACGACACTTTCCGCCTAAAGTGGATTTGTGGTTAGAAGACACTTCATTGAAACAGAAAATACCATTAAAGCGGAAAGTGCCGTCCTGCATTAGCCTGTGCGGACTGCACAGGCTAATCCGGGACGACACTTTACGCACATGCATTATGACCGGTTTTCTCACGACGCGCCACATTTTAAGGTAAAACAACTTGTAAATGAAACAGCAACAGACTTCAGGAATTGTATACATTTAAGAAATTAACATAAAACACAATATTATGTAAAGGTAGAATAAGACATCAAACATAGAATAAACTGTTTTATTACAGCAATGTTTTATATGCAGTTTACCATTTGAAATTTAACAATTTTGCAGAGTAATCAGTGCAATAGACATCTGCATATATAACTGCATCAGTAAAATTGATTTTACCACAAAACTGTATACTTTTATGGATTTGCAATATTTTCACACACAAAAATGAAACTGTGTCCATGTGTGCATGAACACAGTTTATAAATACAGTAAAAATGACCAAAGACACAATCAGTCATGGAAAATGCTAATTATACCAAAAGTATTGACAGAATATAACAGACATACATAAACAACATGAAATGCACACTTTTATGTGAAAAAAGAACAAAAATCATGTCCATTCTATGTTTTAAGTTCACATAATACAGTGTTTTAAGTTTAAGAAATTAACTTAAGTTTTGCCTACGGAGCCTTGTGAATACGGGCCCTGTACTTGGTGTTAATTGAACACTCCTTGTGTAGGGATCAAACACTCGCAATGACTTGTACTTAAACTTTTACCATTTAATCCATAAATGAGGCGTGTCGTGGGAAAACCGGAAAGTGTCACACTGCACAGGCTAATTCGGGATGGCACTTTCCGCCTACAGTGGATTTATGTTTAGAAGAGTCTTCCTTGAAACAGAAAATACCATAAAAGCGGAAAGTGCCGTATTAGATAAGCCTGTGCCGACTGCACAGGCTAATCCGGGATGACTTTACGCACATGCATTAAGACCGATTTCCCCACAACACCCCTCAAATAATGTGATCACTGAAATCCAATGAAACTAGGTGAAAGATAATTAAGGAACAATGATTCTAAAATCTCTGATACACTGAATTAATTCAGATACAACTTGATTGATTTGCACATAACCACATAACCAGTAGCCTGTTAAAGAGTGTTTATACAATCTTACAACTGACATAATGGTATATATGATATACAAATAACCCATTAAAGTCAATTACCATATTTTTTACTTAAAATGGAAGAACACTTGACATAAAACGTATCATTGGCTAGTTTAAATCACAAACTAGGTTTAGACTGCAGAGCTGATAACTGTAATACATGTCAGCTGAATGGACAGTTGCTTTGGTTACACAAAACTAATTAACGATGCAGTCGCCCAACATGTTCGTTTATTTTTTGTTATTTTAGTGCTTTATTTAGTATTTTTATGTTTATCGTATCGCATTTCAAGTTTATTCGTCAATTATGTATACTTATTTTGAAAACAATAGATATGAAAAATTGTAAATACACACTTTAATATGTTCAATGTTGAGAAACAAACTTGATTTCTCTTGAACCTGTTCAGATGGTTTTGACTTCTAAATCACCCAATACATGTAATCATCCAAATTCAAGTGAATGGCTGTTTTAACATCATCACAAACTGAATTTCACAAAGAGCCAAAATGTAAATATGTGTAGAAATGCTCATTGCACAGACATAATGATCAAATTTAAATGTAAAGAACCAACAATTTTCATATAACATAATTATAAAGCATTGAAAATAACAAATAATAAACAAATCTCATTTCTAACAATGTTTTTGAACTTATTAACTTATTATTGGTGCCTGTATTCACAAAGCCAATTTAAGACTTGGCCTAGCGTAATCCTTTCTTATTTGACCCCCCCCCCCAACCCCCCAAATCTGGGGTATTGTACCCGTGTATTGGCACCTTGGTGTGGTCCCAGTGAGGCAACCCTTATCAGCTGACATCCATACACTGCTGCAGTGGTAGAGATAAATTGAGACAGTGAACTCAACCATTCTTAGTCCAGGCGCATGTCAGTTTGATTGGTGGTCACCATACCGGACAGATGGGGTTTCCTCCGTGTACTCCGGTTTCCCCCCCCCCCCCCCACAGCACAAGACCACATCAAAATTAAAAAATATATTTCATTAAAAAATAAATAGCTGGAAATTGCAGCTATGATTCAAAATTCGTCCCAACTTTCGCGAGTCTCTTGCACGTTAATTAGGTAGGAGTGCTGGGTCACACTCCGGGTCCTCACATAATGCAGCCTCAGGCGCGGAAGGACCTCATAAACTGCGAAATACACACACAACCATTCTCAGTCAACTGAAAGAAACGATTGCAGATAATGATAAAAGATTTTATGGAGGACCAATACACAGAGATGAATACCCCATGAAGAGGCCATAAAGACTAGACTTAGACTTAAGAAAAACTCTTTGTGCTTTTGCAAATATGAACGGTACCAATATATAAATATTGACTTCCTTGAGGGTGACAGTGCGTCTTGTCAACCCGAGGCAACAAGTGAGGTCGACAGTGTTTGTCGAGGGTTGACCAGACGCACTGTTACCCTCAAGGAAGTCAATACTTATTTTATTATAACGAACAATTCCGTATCATTTGCGTACCGGGCGACATAGCGGTAGCGGGCGACATATCAAATTGTTGCCCGCTGCAGTTTATATGCATTATATAGAAAAATAATAAAGTGAGGTATAATAATGTTGCTTATGTCATTAATAATTTATTCTAAACAATGACTGCTACTATAAGCACTGGTGAATATTGAGCGAAATTCAAATTAACAACGCTCTTATAATAGCAAAGTTCGTATTCTTTATTCTTAGTCTTAAGTGTAAGGGCCGGGTCCGGCTAGCTCATTTGGTAGAGCGCTGGACTGTCAATCCGGGATTCGTGAGTTCGAACCCCAGCCTGGCCACATAACTTGTATGGGGATTGGTCATGAAATTATTTATACGGCCATTCTCCCCCTACATCTGATTAAAGTAGGGCAGTTGTCAGTTACTGGCATAGGTATGTGCACTTAGTACTGGTAAATCGCTTCGATCGGATAAGCTTGCCCAGGAAAAGTGTGAGTAGGTTAACTGACTGCAGTGATATGACTGAAATACTGTTAAAAACAGCGAAAAAACCCAACAACACAAACAAACTTAAGTCTAAGAATCGGTTGGTGAATACGGGCCCAGTTTTAGTTACCATTTCTAAATCCATTTCTGACATGAAATGAGGCGCGTCGTGAGAAAACCGAACTTAATGCATGTGCGTATAGTGTCCGCCTAAAGTGGATTTATGTTTAGAAGAGACTTTGTTGAAACAGAAAATACCATACAAGCGGAAAGTGCCGTCCTGATCCAATATTTGATTTGAAATTCAGTATCTTATAATCACAGCTAGTTATTGCATTAGATAGTGTTAACCCACATACTAGGCACATAATTTAAATGAGTTTAACCGAAATTAATAAACTAATGACAATGTTAAAGAAAACTATAGAATAAAATATACTAGTGATTAATGCAAATTAATAGCTAATGACAAGAAACACTACACAGTTCAAATTACAATATGAAAAATGTGAACACACTGGTTGTTGTATTATGATGGCCATGTGTACCCTAACTTGAAACAACCATTTGAGGCGTGTTGTGGGAAAACTGGGCTTACTGCACGTGCGTTAAGTGTTGTCCTGGATCAGCCCAGGTACACCCCACAGGCTGATCCGGGAAGACAATTTCCGCTTATACGGTATTTCTGTTTCAAGGATGCCTCTTCTAAACATAAATCCACCGTAGGCAGAAAGTAGGGATGCAACGGAAACCCGAAAATACCCGCATTCTCGGTTCCATACAAACTCGAGTTCGGTTCCTCATTGGAAAATTCGGGTCAGGTCGGGTATTACAATAATAGTGTAATTCAACCTATTAAATCCTAGTCATTTTTCTTAAAATCATTCTCAATCTAAAACCATATTCAACAAATTAATAAAACCAAGACCCAATTGGCAAAGGTGTTTCTATTTGACAGTT
This sequence comes from Congeria kusceri, assembly GCA_027627225.1. Lineage (NCBI taxonomy): Eukaryota > Metazoa > Mollusca > Bivalvia > Myida > Dreissenidae > Congeria > Congeria kusceri. The sequence continues at coordinate 48,654,337 of CM051039.1, read as the reverse complement.
TTTTTACAAATAAAAGCAAGCGACCATAAACTTTTTTTGCCGTTTGGAAATTTATATTTTATATATTCGCGAATAATATTAAACGTTTCGTTATGAAGGCAGTAACTAGACTGGTATCCGGCCTTTAGACATGTTATTGTAATATTCTGTTGCAACCGCGGAAACAGTCTAGGCAGCAAAGCGAATAATATTGGTGTTGTTTAACCGTGTGTATACAGTAGTTGTCGCCCTTTATTACAACTTTGCCATGGTTTGCTCTAGTAAATAAATTGCATTTTGCAAAGTTCGTCCAAGCATTCCTCCTAAATACTGACAGTAATTGATCATTTGGGCGCACATTTAACTATAACAAGCGTCTATGCCTTAATAAAGTTTGAATGTGTGCAGGTTCTTATGAATAATAAATGGCAAAAAGCGTCTATTGATGCAGAACCTGTGTACTTATCTCCACGAGATGTTGTGACCAGGAATCAATTGTCAAAACGAGTGTGTGTTTATGTAGTACATTTTTATTGAGTGCACGGGGATTCTCTCCTATATGGCCATCGCCCCTAGAAGACTTGTTTGTTGGGTAACGGGGTATAGTGCAAGATACAGAAGACGCACCGTTCCAGAGGCGTCCCTGGGTCTTTTAGTGGCCGGTGTTTAAAAATGGGGAAAAAACAAGAACAATGCGCCCGCATGAGAAAAGGAAATAGAAACTCATGTCAGAAGTGAAGATTGTGAACTTGGAAACTTTGGCTTTGGTTTTCAAATTGTTTTACATAAACTGCCTATTATTTATCAAGTGTTTCTTTGTTTTATTATTAGTTTTAATAAGTTATAAAATTAAGTCATAACCAATTACTAAACAAGTTGTTAAAGCGGATGTTGATCTGTGATTGTTGGGTCAGGAAGGAAAAAAACGTTAACGAAAAAGAGTAATGCCTACCTACCTACCATACATTTTGTCCAAGACGTTAGCGGAAACAAACAACTTTTTTGTAGGCCTAAAGAGAAAAGTATGCGTTTAATTTAGAAATATTTATATATTACTAAGATGTATTATGTACGTGGGGTGGATGTGTTTGCGTGCGAGTGTGTGCGTTTGCGTGTGAGCGTGCGTGTGTGTAAGAACGAGTAAGCGTGTGGGTGTGAGAGAGTGAGCTTATCTTAGGCCCGGCAAGCTCAGTTGGGAGAGCGCTGGACTGTCAATCCGGGGATCAGGAGTTCGAACCCCAGCCCGGCCACATAACTTGTTTGGGGATTGGTCGTGAAATTATTTATACGGACATTCTGCCCCTACCTCTGATTCAAGTAGGGCAGTTGTCAGTTGATTGCATAAATAGGTGCACTCAGTACTGGTAAACCGCTTAAGCCTGCAGTCCACAACAGCCCCGATGCTTTGCGTAAGGGTTGGCGATAAAAATGTGCTTGTTTTGGGAACCTTTGTTTAGGGAAACTTTCGGAATAAAATGGGCGGAGCTTGGCTACAGTGCTTGTTCGGCATGTATTCGCGGAGTGGTATAAGACAGGTTGCGGTATAAATCCCGAAACCTATCCGAAGTCACCGAATGCAACGCGGAAGAATGCCGCCAGTTACGGAATTATCTCCCGATTGTTGACCGATCGTTGGAAACGTTGCGGTAACATTGCAGAAAATGCTGAATAGTTGCCGATTTGTTGTGGACGAATGCTGAACTGTTGCCGATTTGAGGGTCGGACGCCGAACTATAATCTGATTATCAGTTTCTAGCCCGACAATGGATGTTAGGTGTATTCACCTTGCACTTGATGTGATGCTTGCCTTGGCATTGTACCTGACATAGATATCGATTGTGGTTCAAAAAGTATTTTAGCATAACATCAACCATGTTGGATGACACAATCCAGCTTCCAACGCTTAGCAATCAGAAAAAAATACACAAGGTTCCGTAACGACCTTCCTGCTGGCCAAAAGCTTGCGATGGCGCTGAGTTTCATGACATCTGTGGACACGTACGCCTCCTTGGTGTATGACTTCTGTACTGCTGTGAAAAGTGTAAGCCATTTTGTCCCAGCTTCAGGTGTATAAGGATGAAGTTCTGGCAATTCCAAATACTACAGAGACCTGACGTGAAATGGCCGCAAAATTTGAGAGAAGTGGAACCCATACTGTTGGCTCTCTCTTGGCATTGTCTACTTTAATAGCCGAATTGAGTAAGCTTCGGCATCCCTTAGAGACTTTTTAATAGTTTTTTCTTCCCATCATGGGCTTTCAAATATAGGTTTTCGCCTTCAAGCTCAAGACGAAGGTTCATACCTTCTTGAGTGTTCAAGGGCTGACAGACTGGTAACGTCACAACAAATCTCTTCTTCAGGAGATTGCCATTGACTTGCACCATGATAAGTGTTAAATTAACAAGAACATGCCGATTTTAAAACCTGAATCAAATACTACGGTGTAGCTAAAGAAATATATAATTTTTAACGAAATTTTGTATGTATTCCGAATGCGAACGGTAAAGTACCGACGGCTACGGCTTTCGTCGAAATTACACGGAAACTAACGAGCTAATTATGGGTTGAATACCTTAAAAGCACGTATTCACAAGTATCTTAAGACATTTCTTAAATATTTTCGCTTAAGTGTAAATCTTGAATGTATTACATTAGTTCAGTAAAAAACAAATCATATGTTGTTAATTTAATCTTTCAACTATATTTTAATAATGAAGTCATTTACATATATTTAGTGTGGTGCATTGGTTCCATATGATGCAATTCAGAAAGGTTTCCAGATTTAAGGATAAAACATAGCGATTTAAGGATAAAACATAGCGATTTAAGATCCTATGCGATTTAAGATCCTATGTGATTTAAGTTCCTATGCGATTTAAGATCCTATGCGCTTTAAGATCCTATGCGATTTAAGATCCTATGTGAATACTGCCCCAGGTCTGGGCGCGGTGATCGCAATGAATTTATAGTTTCTGAATTTAAAATTGGACATAAATCTTTGCTCAAGTTGTGTACATAGTATTATATATAGTCAGTAAATTTAGTAAACAACTAGGCTGCTAGAAAATATAAAATGCATTTTAAAGTGAAAACACAGCATTGTTTATTGGTCGTATTGTATTATGACATTGTGACATTTATACCGATCATGATGTGGATATTCACAAGAGAACTATCTTTAAAGGAAAGGACCTGTGTTTTAAGAAGAAATGAAATGCTATTTATTTATTGATGCCTCAATGAAATATATCAAGTTTTATATTTGCTGCAAAACTTATTTTACGTGGTATAGATCTGCAAATAGATTGTAAATGGCATAGTATATAAGTAACTAGCTAAATGTAGTACATTGGTATACGTGCTTATGTGAAGTGAAGCCTACCAAGATCAGTCGCACAGATCAAATATTAACAAAAAATATAGCCATGGGCTGTTTGATGTCACTGGCAATGTTGTTTGCTTTATTCTTCGTCAGTTCTTGTTGTTAGATCGATCAAATTATACAACCCAAGTAATTTGTACAAACGCCAAGTATGATTGTTTAATTTAACTTAATATCTAAAATGTTTTCATTACTTTCAAGGATATCTTGATAAGCATATACATGCTATATTATAATTATTATAAATTATTAATAATTAATTAGTTTACTTACCTGTAGTAAATGTATTTCAGTCTCCGACAGAAATACTTTAATCCATTTAAACCATTATCTTACAGTTCATATACTCTAATTCACATTTCATTAGTATGTTTGATTTACCGGTCTCAATAAACGTATGTTCGGCTTACTCATACATCGTTACGCCGAGAATTGACGCCCGCTTGTTAGTCAGATAGCTCCGTATGTTCATCACTCATTCAGCGTGTTTGTGTGCGCGCGGTGACATTTAGAGCGTATCTATAGCGTTTTTAGATTACTACGGAACACCGTTGAGAGTGAACTGTTGATATGAAGATATCTATTGTGGTGACATTTAGAGCATATCTTTAGCGTTTATAGATTACTACGGAACACCGTACCGGACTGAAATGTGGCTCTGATTACCTCTGTTGCGGTGACATTTAGAGCATATCAATATCGTTCACAGACAACTACGGAACACCGTTCCTTACTGAAATGTGAATATGAATACCTCAGATGCGTTGACATTTAGAGCGTACCTTGATCGTTTATAAACTACTACGGAACGCCGTTGAGTGTGAATTGTGTCTATTACAGACCTGTTTTGTGATGACGTTTAGAGCTTATCTAGATCGTAAACTACTACGGAACTCCGCTCTAGACTGAAATGTGCATATAAAGACCTCTGTTACGGTGACATTAATATAAGAGCGCATATAGCAACCTCCGTGCAGAGATTTAACTGTGTCCCAGCATAGCTGATTTAAATCCCTGCCGACAAGAAGTTCCACGTGACCATAGGCAAACACTTGGCGCGAAATAAAATCGTGGATAAGCAACTGATAAAAACATGGAAAACGTAAAATCCTTGCGTTGTTATGTTTACTTATTTGTTTTTGTTTTTTTCATTTTAACTCTTAATATATATGTACCTGGAACAATAATGCAACATGTCTGTGTGATTTTTATTAAAAAAATAATGATAAAATTAAAATTTGGTACAAAATAAATCGTCAACCTCCTCATAATCGTCTCCCCTGAAAACTTCCAAATTTGTAAGTTTTTAACTCGTGGTTGCAGTGGTAACTGAGAAGAGTACCAATGCGGAAGTTACCACTGCGAGGAGTTTGCGCATATAGATTGGTTTAAGACAACTACGGAACTCCGTTGAAGTCTGAATTGTGTCTATAACAGCCCTGTGTAGTGGTGACATTTAGAACGCATCTAGATCGGATAAAGACAACTACGGAACACCGTTGAAGTCTGAATTGTGTCTATGATGGACTTGTGTTGTGATGACATTTATGGCTTATACATCGTTTACATACAACTACGGAACACCGTTTACTAGTATGTTTGAATTGTGTCTATGATAGACTTGCGTTGTGATGACATATATAGCTTATACATCGTTTACATAAAACTACGGAACACTGTTTACTAGTATGTTTGAATTGTGTCTGTGATGGACTTGTGTTGTGATGACATATATAGCTTATACATCGTTTACATACAACTACGGAACACTGTTTACTAGTATGTTTATATTGTGTCTATGATAGACTTGTGTTGTGATGACATATATAGCTTATACATCGTTTACATAAAACTACGGAACACTGTTTACTAGTATGTTTGAATTGTGTCCATGATAGACTTGTGTTGTGATGACATATATAGCTTATACATCGTTTACATACAACTACGGAACACTGTTTACTAGTATGTTTGAATTGTGTCTATGATAGACTTGTGTTGTGATGACATATATAGCTTATACATCGTTTACATACAACTACGGAACACTGTTTACTAGTATGTTTATATTGTGTCTATGATAGACTTGTGTTGTGATGACATATATAGCTTATACATCGTTTACATACAACTACGGAACACTGTTTACTAGTATGTTTGAATTGTGTCTATGATAGACTTGTGTTGTGATGACATATATAGCTTATACATCGTTTACATACAACTACGGAACACTGTTTACTAGTATGTTTATATTGTGTCTATGATAGACTTGTGTTGTGATGACATATATAGCTTATACATCGTTTACATACAACTACGGAGCACTGTTTACTAGTATGTTTATATTGTGTCTATGATAGACTTGTGTTGTGATGACATATATAGCTTATACATCGTTTACATACAACTACGGAACACTGTTTACTAGTATGTTTGAATTGTGTCTATGATAGACTTGTGTTGTGATGACATATATAGCTTATACATCGTTTACATAAAACTACGGAACACTGTTTACTAGTATGTTTGAATTGTGTCCATGATAGACTTGTGTTGTGATGACATATATAGCTTATACATCGTTTACATACAACTACGGAGCACTGTTTACTAGTATGTTTATATTGTGTCTGTGATGGACTTGTGTTGTGATGACATATATAGCTTATACATCGTTTACATACAACTACGGAACACTGTTTACTAGTATGTTTATATTGTGTCTATGATAGACTTGTGTTGTGATGACATATATAGCTTATACATCGTTTACATACAACTAAGGAACACTGTTTACTAGTATGTTTGAATTGTGTCTGTGATGGACTTGTGTTGTGATGACATATATCGTTTATTATCTACTACGGAACACCGCTTACGACTGAAATGTGGATATCAAGACCTGTGTTGCGGTGACATTTAGAGCGTATCTGCATCGTTTATAAACTAATATGGAACACAGTTGATACTAACTTGTGTCCATTTATAAACTAATATGGAACACAGTTGATACTAAATTGTGTCCATTTATAAACTAATATGGAACACAGTTGATACTAAATTGTGTCCATTTATAAACTAATATGGAACACAGCTGATACTAAATTGTGTCCATTTATAAACTAATATGGAACACAGTTGATATTAAATTGTGTCCATTTATAAACTAATATGGAACACAGTTGATACTAAATTGTGTCCATTTCAGACCTGTGTTGTAAGTCTGAAGCTTTTTTTAGAAAACGACTCTTAGTTTTCAACATAGCATATCAGTTTGATTTAATATGCCGACACTTTTGAAACTATTATCGAACACGTTGTTATAGAATCTATAAATAAACGCTCTCCCTTTAGTCCAAACAGCAATCGGTGACTGAAAATATAAAATTGATGTCGCATGGCCTGAACTCATGTCTTATGTGCTCAAATAGATTTGTGGATTTCCCAACATGTTTACCCGGTATGCACATAAAAAATCACACACATCAACAAGAACAGAACAGAACATAACAGAATATGTGTTTTATTATGACTTGCACAATGTGCATCGTCAATATAACAATACAAACAAAACATAATAGCAAATTAAGTCACGTTATACTCAATGTTAGAATATATTCGGTATATATTATCATATATCTATATAGGGAACATACATGAAAACATAGTAGCAGACTATACTATGTACGATTTATTTATTTGCGTTAAAAAATCGTAATACTCTTGATTCTTAGTATATATTCGTTACCAAAAGTTTGATTGATATTTGTATTTTATGAGGGTGAACTTATAGCTAGTAAAATCATTTTAAATGCTTAAGCTACTGTTATCATCTTACACATTTAACATGAGATTTCTTTTATTTATTGCGTATTTAATAAACCGAGAAATTTTGAATAACTTTTTCCTGTTATCTATACACAACATTTCCAAAAATTTGAACATCGAAGGTCTTTTGTAATAATTTTATTTTGGAATATATTTTTTGTGTAACTCATCGAAACATGGACAAATAAGCATAAAATGATATTCATCTTCTATATCTTGTGAATAACAGAGTAAACAATATCGTTGATCTCTAGCAATCCTATTTCTACCAAATCTGCCAGTTTGTATTCTGAGTGGATAAACCGATAGTCTTAGTCTACAGAAAAACAGTCTAAGGCTGTTTGGTAATACATCAAGGTATGTTTCGTAGAATAATTTGTCTTTGAACCAGGGCCCGGTATCACCAACCCGTTCTTATGCACCTATCAATATTTCCCCCCACGGGTGGGGAGGGGGGGTGGGAGGCGGGGAGGGGGTATCGGGGGGGGGGTGCGGCGGGCATATACGGGACTTTAGACTGAAGGCAATCCCGACAGGCAGGAATTTGACACACAGGAATTTGATTCCGGGTCCCGGGAAATAGACTTTGTACCGATTTTAGATCCCGGTAATATTGGCCCCGGGCCATTTGATACACCAATTAAGCATTTCCCAGCGAGGGGATTTAGACAAAAATGGCTCTAGGTTGGGGAATTAGACCCCCCAAAAACAATTAGTCAAATTCCCCTGGGTTTGCCCGCCGCTCACCCTGGGGGAAAATATTGATATTGGGCTTAAGAATAAAGAACTGCCTTAGATCCAAGAACATTTACTTCTGCAAATGCAAATATTCTGGGTACCAATGTTTTTTATGTCGTTCAAATTGTTCTAAAAAAAGGAATGCTGCAATAAGAGTTGGTGAATACTAAGAAAGATTCTACTTTACAGCGCTCGTGCAACACAACGGTGTCAAGAATATAGAGAATACATGGTTGGTGCCGGGATGGAGAAAGTTTATCCGGTGAGGCTTAGAAAATGAAAATAGGGCGAGCTTTAGCGAGCCCTATTTTTGTTTTCGGGCCGAACCGGATAAACTTTCTCCTTCCCGGCACCTACCGTGTATTCTATTTATCCTGATTTCTATTCAATTAAATTTAAAAACACCAAACACAAAAGTTTTAAATTGAAAAAAAAATTCTAGACGGGCCTCAACCTAATAACTCGCTTGCGTGATGCGTAATACCCGGAAAAAATAGTTCCCTATTTCTTAATCGCCTTTTTCAAAAAGCAAAATGTAAAATATTAATAAATCTTATTTGCTGGTGTCAGTACGACACGAAAATGACGTAGTAAATCTGCTTTTGTTTTAAACCAGATTATATTGGTTTTTAAAGAGTTAAATTACGTCACAACAATCATTTTGAGTTGTAAGTTTACAAAATGTAGTCAAACCAGAACGCGAGTGTTTTGCAGTTTAAAATACACGAAATCGGAATAAATATTTAGTGTTTCTGTGTTTTGGATGGATTATATTATGCAATAGCAGTCAGATAAAAAGTGTATGGAATATTTGCCTCGAATGGAAACGGTGAGATTGATCCCTATTCAATTTTCTACGATTTACTCGGATAGTATTAGTTGTGGGTGGAGGACAGTGTAACTGAAAGTGAAATAAATCATAACATGTTTAGTTATACGTTAAAATTTTGATAACTTTTTTTTTTCATTTCTTTTCATCGGAAATTAATATAAAAGGTTATTTCTTTGATGAATATGCTCTGTTGGTTGACCAAAAAAAGTATATCCACAAAGCATAACCCGCTTGCATCAGGTTCAAGTGTGTTGAAATGGAATGGAACTGGAAGGAAGTTGTTGTTAACCATTCAAATGGAATGTGAGGACAAACAACTTTGTTGTTTAACTCTGTTAAACTAGACAACACAAAGTTTGTATCGATGAAAAACTCTGGTAAGTAGACTTTATGCTGTGTCATTCTCGACAATGTTGTTATCCGGCGCGTAGGAATAACTATTGACGGAATATCACAGTCACGTGATCTACTGCCGGATATCAACAGGTTTATACGGTCACCGCTTTAATAGGTCACTGTTTGGGTTAGTAGCAGGATAAATTCTTTATTCTCAGTCTTAAGACTAAGAACAGGTTGGTGAATATGGGCCCAGAACTCTCAACTTAATCCATGTCATACGGGCTAAACTGGATTTGTGAAATTTCTTTTTTGGTTCCGGACATGTGCATTGAAAACTGTACAAGTAACAGTGAAACAAGCGTTCTTTTCTGTTTACATACCTCCATGACGTCATTGCATGTGTTTCGTTTGATTTAGTAAGTTATTTTTCAAATTTATCAGAATGTGGTGAGATAAATGAAATAACAGATCGGCGATGGATTATAAAGTTTATCTGCTCGGTGATTTTGCTTGTAAAACTATTTATCGATTATATAACAAAACATGTGTTGACTAGATGACCATTGGACTACTACGGAACGCTACCGCTTCGGTCAACATGAGTTTCACTCAGTGAACGTTAGACCATGTCAAATGGCCATCTAGTCAATAATTGTCTAACGGTAACTGTGAGTAACAACAATACATTTTTCATTCGATTTCACAATTTAATAAACATGAAACATGTAAGTACATATATAAACTCCAGAAAATACATGTACCTAATTACATTAAATCATATTTATCATATTCAAAACCAAAAATATAACATTTTTAGGTATTTATTCATATTGAATAAAACATGAAGGATAACAATGGAACTAATGGATGCTCCCAAATGCGCTTTGTCAAGTAATGTAAATGCAATGAGAGTGGTAGAGATACAACTAAAATAACTAAAAATCACTAGAACTGAACTGCACGAACAAAACTGTTGTCAAAATCGTATTTCACCATGACACAAACAATCCATACAAATATGAAGACGAAGAAAAATTGTTTATCAAAAATCCAAGGTACAAAGGTACAATATATAAAAGTGGGGAACAACATTTTAATACCGTCATTTCATCCGCGTAAACTTAACTTTCCATTAAGTATCATTGAATTGCATACATCTTTTCCAGAAAAAGGAACCTGACAAATGACACACGTAATAATATTACATTACAATGGAAGAAATATAGCTGTGTGAAGAAATTAATGAATTAGAAGATCCCGACACTACTCTTGGTAATGACGCTTTCCATAAAGTTTCAATGAAATCGGGCTAGTGGTTGCTGAAATATAACACAGGCAGGCAATGTGCACTATATACTTATTCCAGCATCGAACTTTCCAACGCCCACAGATGAAAGAAAAATCAATGAAACAGAATATCCTGGTACTGAAGTAGAACTGAATTCTGACCACTAGTTGCTAAGAAGTAGCATAGACAAGAATTGTGCACTATATACTAATTTCAGCTATCTTCAAAGGCCCATAACTCCAAGAAAAATCATTGATGCAGAACGTCCTGCTACTATGCACACGCCCTCTGTGAAAGGTAATGAAAATTCCTTTAACGTTAAATTCAATTCTAACCATAAATACAAGAAAAAATCATTAAACCGGAACGTCCTGATAATGCGCAAACCTCCTTTGTGTTTATGAAGCTTTCCATTAAGTTTCATCGAATTCCGACCAGAAGTTGCAGAGAAATAGCCCGGACAAGAAAACGGGCCAAAAGAAGTGGGACGGACGAACGGACGGACAAGGCGGCGACTATATGCTCCCCTGAAATTGTTTGGGGAGCATAATAAATTATACTTAATATTATACAATAAAACCGTTCTTATTCACAATTGAAGACTTTGACAATTTTTATTTGACACAGCCTCCTCTCAAAATCGTTGGCTTAATGGGCGATGTCTACGTACAAGTGATCTCTTATAGAAATATTAAATACATAAATGTGTAAAACTAAGACATCGAAATTGTAAAAAATGTATACGCATCTACTGTGTAATGAGATTTTTTTTAAAGAAAAGACCAAAAATGCCTGAAACAAGGAAAAGCCAAAATGGGTATCGAACCCACGACTTAAGTGCCAAAAGAACAAATGACTTATTTAGACAGCGATCAAACCAATTGCAATATCCTCCTGTGAAAGAATTATTGAAAACTGAAACTGTTTTACTTGATCAAACGCCAAATTCTATGTACATATATTTGGTGGCGTTTTACAATAAACACACAAGTAAATATATATCAGAGCACACAAACACATATAATTATAGTTTCAAATATAACAATGCTATTATTCATTAAACAATAATTGCCAATTGCAAACACACATACATTAGCACACATGCATCAAAATACATAATGTTTTCGTATATAACAATACAATGATTAAAATTATTTAGCTGAATTGGACGTTTGAAAAGTAAAACGAGGAATAAATTTCTCTGAAGAAATATGTTTTAAGATGTTTATTGAATGAGTCTAATGATACTGAAAAATAATATCATATATTATTGAATAATTATTCGTACTTAATTCAACACAATTTGCTTATATTGTAATCACCGCAGTCAATCTCAAAACAAATGATGAATAAATAAAATCAATATTGCGCTCACTATCCACAAAACACAATTGCGTATACGTACATGTTTAATAGCAATGGACATTCTATAAACAGTATAAACTGTATAAACATTCCGGTTCGCAAGACATTCAATCTTCAACGGACACAGTACTCTTCGACAAACGTTAAAATATATTTTACATATAATTATAACGAAGTGTTTGTACTGTATCTGAGCGATGTCTTTGTCTAAATGTGATTTTAAATGTTCAATGATACAAGTTTTATCTAGATTTGATGCTAATTATACATATATTTCAGTTTAATTTTGAATTTTAAGGGCAATGTACATTTAAGCTAGTGCATAGTACATAGTTAGAATACATTTTAATACTAGTATATATTTGCAGGACAACAACAACATTTTATTTTAGTGTACTAACAACACAGGCTTCACGAAACCTCTATATTAACTGTCAGACACCATGGTTTAAATAAAGGAATTCGTGTTGCTAATAAGAGTTTCTCTCCTGCTGCTGCAGCTGTTGTTTCACTTTGTTTATGTTTATATTCTAACATCTAAATATTGCACCCCGAGGAGATTGATGTATCTTCCGGGGGTGGGGGTGTGGGGGGGGGGCAATATTCACTATACCCCTCAACATGCCTGTGATATTTATTTATTATATTATACCGAACAAAAATACTGTAATTGAAAGAACAAACTAGTCGTACATAGTAAACTAAAGTTTATTGTTGGAAAATCAAGCGCTCATCGACATTGATTGTTTAATACATTTTAATAAGCGCCTACTGATCATTAGCTAATACGGATTTCTCGGAAAACCCGAGGTGCTATTTTTAGGCCCACGCGAAGGGTATATTTTAGTAACGCGCGGGGTATATTAAAAATTATATCCCGCACGGTGTATGACTTCCAACGCCATTATATATTAAAATTATGCAGGGATGTGTATATGGGATTTTACAATATGAAAACGAAGTGAGGTATAATAGTAATAATTATACACCGCATTTCCAAACATTATAATTACATACACTGTTAAATAATTGATTACTTTTTATTTATTTGGTACAACATGATGCATACAGCTATTAGTTATTAAAAAATCAAACTAGTACAATATATATGCAAGGCCAGAGTTTGTTGACTTTTAGTTTCTCGGATACGATTTATGGACATGTATTTATCAACGAAAAATACACTTTCTTCAGTCAACTTCGCAATTTACATAGCATACGAATAATGAACAGTAAACTCATAATACCTTTAAATAACCAATCGTTATCTATGTCGTATAAGGGCATAGCAAAAGAAAAGTATATGAATTTAAAATGAGTTTCATTTACATAACTATATACGTACTTTGGTCACAGACAGGGTTGATTCAAATAACCTACTATTATTCTTCCGACTTCACTTTAGCCACAAAATAAATGATTTGTAAATAAAACCATAGAAATAAACTAGATCTAGTTTGCATACTGTCCTCAAGTTAATTGGGGACTTAAATCCAAACGTGGTTCTATTTGCGCTACCAATCCTACAACAAGGTACAATAAGTTATAGAACACGAGCTGTTGGAGGACAGCGCGCTCGACTTTGCTTGTGCTTGTCAGAGTTACTGGCATTTTGTTTCGACACTAGGAATACTGAAATTCCACGAAAACCTAAGTTTTGTAACAAAATGCATTATAGTCAGCACATCGATAAAATGTTAAATAAAAGTGACCTTGACCCCGCCCACCCCATATGCAATCCCAAGTGAGGTCTCGATATAAGGTATCTATGCATGAAGTTTCATTAAAATACCTCGATGCATTCTCAAGTTATTGATCAGAAACCGTTTTTATATTTTTAGTAACAAGTTATTGATCGGAAACCGTTTTTCTAGTTTTTAGTAACAGTGACCTTGACCTTGACCCCAACCACCCCATATGCAATCCCAAGCGAGGTCTTGATATAAGGTATCTGTGTATGAAGTTTCATTAAAATAAGTTTTAATGAAATCCCTCAAGCCATTCCTGAGAAACAAGCTTGCCGAAAAACTTAAACCAAGCTCGGACGCCGACGCCAACGCCGGGGCGAGTAGAATAGCTTGCCTTTTCTTCGAAAAGTCTAGCTGAAAATGCGAAGATTGAAACCAATACACAATAAATAAACAGTCGCGAATGTATCTACGAACAGTAAATGACAAACACATTCTCTGTAACAAACATAAACACGTTTTACTTTTTATATTTATGAAATAACTTAGTAAAAACATAGCACAAACGCTTAACGTTTGTAAAGTCATGTAAACAAGAGATGTTTGTAAAACATGTATGCCCCCCCCCCCCCCGACTTGCAGCCAAGTTGTGAATATGTGCAATTGTTAAGAATTTTGTTAAATATGCAATCTCAAGCGAGGTCTCGATATATGGTATCTATGTATGAAGTTTCATTAAAATATCTCAATGCGTTCTCAAGTTATTGAGCGGAAACCATTTTTCTATTTTTAGTAATGGTGACCTTGACCTTGACCCCACCCATCCCATATGAAATCACAAGAGAGGTCTCAATAAAAGGTATCTATGTATGAAGTTTTAAAAAATCTCGATGCGTTATAAAGTTATTGAGCGGAAACCGTTTTTGTATTTTTATAAACGGTGACCTAGACCCCATCCAACTCATATGCAATCCCAAGCGAGGTCTCGATATACGGTATCTATGTATGAAGTTTCATTAAAATATCTCAATGCTTGTCAAATTATTGAGCGAAAAGCATTTTTCTATTTTATTAACGGTGACCTTCACCTTGACTCCACCCGCCACATATGCAATCCCAATAGAGGTCTTAATATAAGATATATATGTATGAAGTTTCATTAAAATATCTTGATGCGTTCTCAAGTTATTAAGCAGAAACTATTTTCCATTTTAAGTAACTGTCGAAATGACCTTGACCACAGCCACCCCATATGCAATCTCAAGCCAGGTCTCGATATAAGGTATGCATGTATAAAGTTTCATTAAAATATCTCAATGCGTTCTAAAGTTATTGAGCGGAAACCGTTTTTCTATTTTTAGTAAAAGTGACCTTGACGCCACCTACCTCACATGCAATCTAAAGCGAGGTCTCGATATAAGGTGTCTATGTATTAAGTTTCATTAAAATATCTCAGTGCGTTCTAAAGTTTTTGAGCGGAAACAGTTTTTTCTATTTTTAGTAACGGTGACCTTGACCACACCCACCCATTCGAAGCCAGGTCTCAATATAAGGTATCTATGCATGAAGTTTCATTAAAATATCTCGATGCGTTCTCAAGTTATTGAGCAGAGACCGTTTTTCTATTTTTAGTAACGGTGACCTTGACCTTGACCACACCCATCTCATATGCAATCGCAAGCGAGGTCTCAATATAAGGTATCTATGTATGAAGTTTCATTAAAATATCTCTATGCGTTCTCAAGTTATTGAGCGGAAACCGTTTTTCTATTTTTATCAACGGTGACCATGACCTTGACCCCACCCACCCCATATGCAATTCCAAGCGAGGTCTTGATATAGGGTATCTACGTATAAAGTTTCATTAAAATATCTCTATGCGTTCTTAATTTATTAAGCAGAAACCGTTGTTCTATTTTTAGCAACGGTGACCTTGACCTTTGACCGGTTGACCTCAAAATGTATAGGCGTCTTCCTTTCCTCCCAAGTAACCAGCATACCAACTTTCATGATCGTAGGTCAAAGCATTCTCTAGATATCGTGTGGAAACGAAATGGTCTACGGACAGACCGACCATCCGACCGACCGACCGACATAACGACCGACCGACCGTCGGACAGGTGCAAAGCAAGATACCCCCACTTCTTCGAAGGGGACATAATTACTAATATTTACATGCTATGGCTGGTAAACTCAACGTTAGGTTTCAAGCAATAAAAAAAATCAACACCTAAAATTAAGTCACATACCTGCAAAAATGTAGCTCATTATAATGATAAGTATTAACAGCTATGAATAACATACAACTAACTATAAAGTAAAAAGGTATATACATACAACATTGACAATGAAAGTCTCACTTGAAATATTGAAGTATTTACATATACAGACATTGCAAGTAAGGAAATATGCTACGTAAATTAAACAAAATATAACAACGACCAAAAATACATTATTAATGATTATATATACAATCGCAATGTAACAGTTACGGTAAATATTTATATTTTATAGCACACTTACTCACTGTAGCCAATACAAAATAAAACGATCAAATTCTACTAGCAAAGCTAATTTCCTAGCATCAACATAACGGCACAGGAGATTCACATGTTAACGTCTTATTTCGTATTTGTCATCTTCGGATTGTCCTTCTTCTTCTGCTTTTTGCGCTGGAGTTTGCTTAATTTTTTGGCTACTTCTTCTCTTTAGTTTCTACTGTAAACACACAACCGTTTTACAACAATTTTACACACGTTATTGTATGGAAGTTTTCTCTCGCATATTTCACTACAGAACAGAACAGAACAACTCTTTATTTGTTTCACAGATTACAAAACATACATATTTTGTAATAACGTGTGAGCATATATAAACGCATAAAGGCATACAAAAATACACAAACAATGTTTAGTGCAACACTTCATGTGGGAAAGTGGTCACGGTGAGATGCTTCCTTTAATAGCAAAAAATAATTTTAAGGGAAGAAATTGGGCAGAAAGGAAGTAATTTAACAATACATATCACATCGTGTAATATATTAAACTATACACTGACATTACGCATATTTATGTAAGTTTATCATGCAAATTTATTTGAGCTTAATGTAGTTTTATTTAATAGGAAGATATACATCTATTTAGAAAGATGAACATCGAGATTTCAATTTCAAATACATATTATGTTAACAGCTGTCGTTTAAAATACATCTGTGTTAAATCATGTCTAAGACGGTGACTTGATTCGGGTTTAGCGGACCCGGATGTTAAAGTTTACCTATTTTCTGTAGTCTGCGCATGCGTTGCAGTTGCTATGCATGAACCTACATGACCTTGCGGCCACACACTTGTTCTGTTAGTTACGTATAACATATATACTTTTTCCGGAGTCCGATTAAGCGTCCCATTAAATTAAATATATAATAATACAGATACAATTTAATCATTCACAAATTATGAAATTTCAGTCAGTGGTTTCAATAAATATAACATGCAGGTGTGTTCATGTATAAATTATGGAAATTTAAAAAACATCATTACCTTCTTTCTGCGCAGCCCCACTATTTGGCGCATCGATGCCAGAAAAATCGAGCTCAGTCGGTGCATTTGCAGCGTCTTCTGAGGTAGTAGAATATATTTCAGTTTCTTTCCAAGTGTCAATCTTGCTTTGTTTTTCTGGCACGTCTGGCTCGGAGGCATCGAAGGAGACTGGCATGGAGTTATTTGAAGAACCAACTGTGGGGTGAGCACCTCGATCTGCTAGATAACAAAATATA